>JANPWX010018521.1:182125-300599 GCA_024734555.1 Trochalopteron elliotii | reverse complement strand
CTCCTCTCTCCTCTCTTCTCTCTTCTCCTCTCTTCTCTCTTCTCTCTTCTCTTCTCCCTTCTTTTTAAAGTAATTCACCTGCAGGTGCCAGATGTTCAATGACACTGCCTCTATTTCCTTTAGGCCTAGGTATTTTTTACTATCTAAACGCTACAGTGTGTTAAAGAATACCAATGTGTAATGTAAGCACTTCTTGTTTCAGAAACCAGCTTCTTCTCTGACATCTCTTAATGCAGTTGTTTCTTTTATGTGTTGCTTTTCACTGCAGGGAATTGCCATGCTGTTCCAAGCCAGCATCATAAGCCTGCTCATCTTAATGCTCGGACGCTCTTCAACTGTCTGAGCTAAGAAAGCAGAGAGTGAGGAAGGCTGGCAGGCATTGAGAGTGCAGGCTGTTGGTGTGCTTGCTAACTGAAGTGTGCACTTTGTCAAATTTCACACTGAATAGCCAAGTCATCACCAAGGGAGAAGCTGAGACTATGCAAGGGGCCTTAATAAGATGTGTTAGTGGCTGCAGGGAGGTCAGGGAAATGAGAAACTGTCAGCTGGTAAATTAACCACAGCAAAAGTGTTTGTGAAGGGGGAAGAAACAGCAACTTAACTGTCTTTAGTCACCTAGGGTAATTAATCAGCATCATCAAGCCCTGGCATCAGTAAATTCTGAAAAAGGTTTTCAAGTGTTTATAGTTTCAGGATAAATTTCTTCCAGTGTTGTGTACTTAGAATTTCTTGCTCTGATAGCTCTGTCACAGAGTAACAGCCTGCCATGCAGATATACCAATTTCCTCCCCTGTGGGAAAAGTCTAGCTGCTCCTTCGTGGGCCAGAGTCATCACACCTGAGCCCCCTCTCCTCCACGCCCTGAATCAACTAGCTCTCCAAGACCATTGATTTTGGGGTTTTCCTGGTTTGCTTCTGCAATGGCAGAGTGGTGTGTTTTCCATGGGGGGAAGCTGTCAGCTGATGCCCACCCTGTGAAGGAGCACAGGGGATCAGAGGGAATGTAATCTGCCTGAATGGTCTCAGGGGGACAAACATGGTGCAGTGTCACCCGGTAGAAGTAAGATCCTGAGACAGACTATCTGCAGTACCACACTTCAGTTACCTGTCCCTGTGTTCACACCTGACCACCACAGTCAGGCCAAGAAAACAATGCCAGGCAGACAGACTAAACCATCTAGGTTTTCTAAAGTTTTGTTTCTTTATATGACTGGACCTCTTGCTTCCCTGCCTATTAATTGAGCCAATTATGATGTCTCATGGATTCCTATGGTGTAATAGAACAGAAGTTTGCTTTGGTGCTTCTCTTGTCCCTACCGCAGGCTCCTTACCTGTTGTGCAGCACCAACTCCCACAGCCAGGTGAGGTATTTCTACCTCTAATTCCAGTTTGTGTGAAGGAGGAAGCAGCGTGGTAGCCCACAGAAGGCTGGCTCCCCAGTCATCAAAACTTTACACCATTTGTACGTTTTAACAAAGCATCAGCATTCATTGAGATTACATGATTTTCACTGATAAGTACTCAACCCCCTATTTGCCATGCTAATTACTCTGCAGTTTCAGTTCTTCCCTCCATCTGACTCCAGGTCTGTTTGGAGTAGGTGGTCACTGAGTTGGTGGTCCGCTGCTGGAATTACCTCTCCCCCAGTTACTGCTCAGTGCTGACCTTAGTCCTGGTGGCTCTCATCCAGACAGCCCATTCAACTTGGGATTGTCTTCCCTTTTCCTTAAAATAAACACTAGCCAAGCATATAATGGTCACAGTGCAATTGCTTAATCATAACTGTCTAGCTACATCTACTGATTGACAACACCAAAAAAATTGCAAAGTTGGCTTCAGATCTTGAGAGGCTCAAATCTTGAGGGGCTCAATATCACTTCCAGCCTTTCATAGGTCCTCTCTACCTTACTCAGCCACCTGTCTCCTCAAGTAATGCAATATTGCTGCCTCTCTGCATGTTTCTTTGTACTTGATAAGGGGAATAAAATGTTAAGATGGACTGACAGTGACAGAGACATGAAAAGCCTATAAATCCTATTTCTAGAGGAAATCAGCCAAGAACTCCTTACATCTGATTGCAGGCTGTTAACTTTATCTGCACTAGTAAACTGAAAAAGTTTCCTTGCCTGAGCTTTTTTTTTTTTGCATTTCCGAAACAGCTTCTGGCATATTCATCAAATGAGACAAAGCTTAAAGAGGATTTCTCCCTTACTTAGGCTGTTCTCAGTGCCTGTGTTACCAAAATGTAGATGGAGAACAAGACTTGGGTCTCAGCAACACTGGAATGAGCTAAGCTTTTGGAAGATGTTCAAAGATCACTAGTGCACCTTAGAGTAGAAAAAGAGAAAAAATAGTAGTTTTGTGTCCATTTTAATTAATTTTGAAAGCTTTCAATGAACACAAGAGTTACTATAACCAAGAATCAAAAACTGTCAAAAAGATGAGATTTCTATTCAGCCCTTAGTAAGAAAGGTTTTCCATGCCTTGGATGCCTGTATTATTAGGACAGGTATCTGAGTGTCCTCTTTTATTGAAGTAGTAGTCTTCCTTACACACTCCATTTTAAACTGCAGCAGACTCTACAGTGAGTTTAATTATCAACATAGGCAGAGCACCAAAACCACACAGTGTAATAATTACAGCAGCAGGTCAAGAATTTTTTTTGTTGAGTTTTTCCCCTCTGGTTTGTTTTTGGAGAGTTCTTTTTCTATTATTTTACTTGTAACAGTGATTAAGCTCAGTCCCGAAAACTCTACAAGGAAGATTGAACTATGAAAAATCACATCTCTTTTTTTCAAGCAAAATGGCACAGGAAAATAGATGATGGGGCCACACCTCATCATTTTCATATCATCTTACATGCTGACTTCCTTAAACCTGTCACACTCCATCTTGTTGTTATTTGGACTACTTAGGTTGTTACAAGAAGATGAATCACGATGGTTAGGAAGCTGTGGATATCCACCCTCAGCATATGGGGGATCCCTTATTCACGTGCCAGAACTTCATGTCATCCAGCTTAGCTCCTGTCACTCCCAGCAGGTTTTTCATCCCCCTGCACTGGTAACTTCGTAGAGAACACTGTCCCCACACTTTGGCCCCTTTTGGCTGTGCTGCACCCACCAGGGTTATAGTTTGTCACCCTGGGCCTCATTTCAATATTGCAAGTGACCAGCACTGCCCACAGTGTTTGAAAAGGCCTCAGTAGGTCCCCAGTGACCCTGAGAGTCTCTTTCCTCTCTGCTGGCAATGGCCATGATATATCTGAAGATCTTTTCCCAGCTGTACCCCACCATTTCTCTGATCATTTTGTAACTGGCAAGCTGTCATGCATTTTGTTTCTCCTACACAACCTCTGATGTATTTCCAGCTGTACACAAAGATTCTAGCTTCTGATTCTCAAGACCATAATCTTACCACTTTGGGTTACTGAAGCTCATGTTGTATCATTGCTCTCATCTCCTTGAATAATCCAGTTCTAATTCTTGTGCCAAAAATCACTAGTAAAAATGTAACCAAGTTAGCATCCACAAGACAGCACAGATCAATCCTGTCTCTGAACGGGTTATTGCAGTTAGCACCTACCACCTTTGACTTCTCTTAATCAGCTATTCCTCAGAATCCCAGGCTAAGTACTGTCTTAGGTTGCAATACAAGTCGCAACCAAAAGCATGTATTCTATTACCATCTATTAAAACCAGGTGGGGCAGTGTCCTTTATCTCTTCCATGACCCATCCTCCCTCCAGGGAATACCTTCTGTTAATGGGCCGTTGAGTCTCACTGCATGACTGATAAAATTACATCACCCCATTGTGAGATGCTCCACCCAGTGGGAAGAGCCAAGCATTCCTACCTGGATGTAATCTGCTATTCAGAACACCAGAGCAGCAGTTTTCCACTGGATTCCTGGAGGAAGACTGGATCCATCTATACTACCAGTGGACCTTCTGAGGAAAACTACACCCTTCCACAGGCTCTTTGCTTCAACAGAACCACATCTGTCGCTCCAGGAGGACTTAGTTGGACTGCTACCAACACCCTGAGCAACAGTGTGTCAAGTTGTATTCTGACTCTGTCAGTGGTTTCTTTTTGTTTGTTTGGGGTTTTTTTGTACTACTACATTTTTCTTTTAATTTTCCTAGTAAAGAACTGTTATTCCTATTCCCATATCTTTGCCTTAATTTCCGTATTATAATAATTGGGGGTGAAGGGATTTACATCTTCAAGGGAGGCTCCTGCCCTCCTTGGCAGACAGCTGTCTTTCCAAATCTAGACAAATACCTATAAATCTGTCTTCCTCATTTTGTTGTGTTAACATTACTTTATTGAATAGACACATTCTTTCCTTGTGAAGCTCATAATTTCCCTTACTAGATGAAGAACTTGATTCTTTCCACCCAAGAACAGGTTTCGCTGCCTCTGTGGGTGGCATCTTTCCCCAGCTATTTCTGTCCATTGTGTTACCTTGATTTTATCTAGTTCTGGGTCCCCTTCCTAAGTACTGAATGCAACAAGAAAAATTATTCTTTGGCTTTTTCTCAAGCCATAGGAGTAGCAATCTTAGTAGTTATTAACAGCTTAGAAGTCCCTTATTAGCTTGAAACTCTGTCTGGTGAAAAATGTATATCAAAGTCACCTTGGTTTTCTTATAAGTAGTTGAAGTGTGACTTAACAATGGAAGCAGTCATAAAAAAAGACACAAAAAAAGGAAAGAAACATAAACACCCTTGACAGTATAAGTATGGGAATCTGGAGCTGCAAAGAAGGATGGCAAGTTGTGAGTATGATGCGCCAGGATATGCCACCTATACTATACAGCAGGGCCTTGCTGTCAGCTTCTTGCTCCCTGCAGTACTTGAAGAACATTCTAAGGCAAGAGAGGAGATCTATCATGAGAGGAAGGGGCTCCTGGAGAGCAGAGAACTGTGGAACACTGACATCCAAAAGAATGAAGCTATTTCTGTTGAGGGGCCTCCAAAAAGAGGAAGAAATAAATAATCCCGCCACCAAGCCATGGCTCCTAGGAAGCAGTCCCTTCCCTCTGTGTGGAGAGAATCTGTAGCATTTCTTCAAAGACTATATTGCATATGAACTTAAAAAAAAAATGGAGCAGATAAGAAAAATATCACATTAAATGGCCAAACAGTGCCATCTGGGGACTACTCTCATAAGAATTGCATGAGCAAAAGGCAGTATAGTTTAATGAAGGACCTGCTTTTTCACTCAGAATGAGCAGAACTTTATTCTGTGGGAAGTTTTGATTATTTGCACAGGGCCAGTCTTGGGATCAGGCACTGAGTGGCACACAGTTCTCTATTAACAGTCAGGACTGCTCCAGCAAAGGAGCAGCAACACATCTCTAAATTCAAGAGCTGTGATCAAGCAGCAGTTTTCTTGTATGTTCTCGATACAAAAAGTTTTTTAATTTGAATCTCGCAGAAAACAGGAGACTACATGGAAATCAAGGAAAGGACGATATGATGTAGCACCAATGGAGAAATGCTTTCAGAGCTTCTTGTTTTACTATGCTGTACAATAGAAATATATTTTACAAAGCCTCCAGGGCACAGTGATCCCCTGTTTAAAGCAGTTTTTTTCATATGACTGCCTGACACTTTGCTTAAGGACTGCAGTAAAATCACAGAATCATTTCATCAGAATTGTTTGGGTTGAAGGAGACAAGAAAGATCATCTAGCTCCAGCCCCCCTGCCATGGGATACAGTGAGCACTACCATGTAGCTGTTTGTACAAGCAGTGGGAATATGCAGCTTTCCAGGCTGGTGCAGACAACACGGATGGAAGCAGAGATCTTATAAGGACAGCTGTGTCATTTCAGAAGTGGCATGAAGGAAAGGAGGGTGCAAGAACAAAGCACCTGGTGCTGCCTTCAGGCAGGAATATTCAGTTTGGGCTCCTGCAGGAAAGGAATGCAAGCTTGATGGCTGCCTGGAAAATGCAGGCTTTTCAGCAGGATATAGAAAACCCAGAGATGGACCAAATCTGCTGATTTGGGTGTTGTGCAAACAAGAATGAAGAGCAGCTGCTTTTAATCCCAAGCTGCATGTACAAAAAGGGGAGTAGGAAAGTAGCAAAGGCAATAAATTTTTGCATTTCCTTCAGAGCCTTAGATTTCTTTGAAGGATTATAATTATTACGTTAAGACCTTCGGTTTAAACTGGATCAAAGACGAAAGAGGAACCAGAGAATGTGGTCTTCAGTAAGAAGCTATGGAAGTGACGTAGACTTTTTTTTCACTTTTACCCTTAAACTGCCTACAAGCCAGGCTAGCTCTTGTAAAACCAAAATAAAAAAAAATTAAAAAACCCAAACAAACCCACCTGGGCTGCATCAGAAATCTGTGCAATGTTTGGCTACCCATTTGTGGTATTTTAACATATTCAAGATTTTAAAAGGTTCAGTACATAAGTATTCCCTTCTGTTATATTTATAGGGTTTAAGTCGCATGCTATTTATTCTGTTTATTATTTATAATGCATTCATTTCAATTCGCCTGCTGTAATTCACGGTTCATTTTTAATACATAATTTCTAATTCCAGTTTCTTTGCAAAGTCTGCCTTCTCTTGAGCTAACCCCTGGAACTGGGTTCTTATCCAGAGACCAGCGCCTGGGAAATCTGCTAAAGCAACAGCACGTGATCTGCATCCTCATGAAACTGCCTGACATTTAGGGTCACCACCATGTTGATGTTAAGGCTGTTGAGACTGGAGTGAGGACAGGCGGAACCAGCCTCTCTCCTTCTTACCTATGCAAGAGAAGCATAACAAGTCATCCAGCCACCAGGGTTGAGTGACCCCCACTTTTCCACCTTCCTGCTCAGTCTGAACAAACATAAGTGATGTTTTGCCCGTCTATCTGTTGTGGCTACACTCACCATGGTGCATGAAGATACCATGAACCTTACTGGGGACAGATTTTTGTCAGAACAGGCACTGAACAACCTGCTCTTGAGGAAACTCATAATCGCATGAACAGAAATCAAGGCATAGTAAATTAATTCCCTCCAGCTTGCAGCAGTTTCCAGGCAGGGTAGGTAGTTCCATGGCACACATATCATACCAGCACTCAGTAACTCCCCTCAGACTCAGCCAGAGGCCCCATTGGTGAAAACCAAACCCGAGATCCTTGGGGAAGTTTCTCTCAGCATTCTCTCTAAGGCACAGCTGTGGGTATATTCACAGGGGCTCTTAAGCGCCTGCTTGAGCCCTCTTGCACTCTCCACTGCTCCTCCTCCTTGCACCAGCTGCCTGGACAGTTTGGCACCCCTCACCTCCAGCACAGTGATGCCACATCTGTTTTCATGAAGGAGTGTTTTTTAAAAGTGTGTTACCATGGACAAAACAGATGCTATACACCAGCTGGGAAAAGATGCTTTTTGCTGGTAGAACTTCGTTGCAGGTATACCAGAGGAACTGGACTAACAAGAAAGTTTTAGATTGTCCCCAATATACAGTGTCAAAAAAAATCATCCTCTGTTTTATTCAGTTCTTCAGATACAAAAGAAATATGTGTTCAGCTCCTTTAGGAGTTAAACTGTTGACCTTTCTGAATGCCAGAAAGCCTAGAAGTAGGGCAGAGAGAGAATGATTATCATATTGTTGAAACAGAAGAACTCCCAAATCTATGAACTGTTAGACCTGACACTGCCTGGGGAAAAGGAGGAAGACAGGATGCAGATGTTAGAGCAGGATCTGTTGGGGGTTGGTTGCACAGAGATGGTGGCAGAGATTTCTCTGATGCTTTAGAGGGCATTTGACTTGTTTCAGATGGCACACACAGGTAAGTCACATTCTTAACAATAGTTGTTTGCAAGAGGCAGGAGGCAGCATTGACCCAAATCGGTGTGGGTTTTTCTTGGGGAAACCCTCAGGAATGTGTTTCTGGTAGAGATGCTCAGGCATATTTTCTTCCAGACACTGGAAGTCCCTGTGATGGTGGCACAGTGGGAGGGGGGCACATAAGCTGCTGCCAGAGGACTTTGTCTCAGGGAGTTGCCTCAGCTCCAGGCCAGACAGTGCAGACCCTCTCACTTTCCCTGGCCCCTGCAAAGCCCCTCAAAAGGACACATGCAGATCCCTCCATAATTCCTAGCAGGTACACAGGCAGGTTGCTTTCCCAGCCTGCTGTGCAGGAGGGGGTGCAGTAGGCACAACTTGAGGACGCCACTTCACTACTTCTGCTAACTGCTTGGCAGCCTTCAATCATCCATTTAAAGCCAATTTCCTTCCCAGGGCCGTTGGAGACAAGAGGGCTCAGTCTATGCATGGGTTTCAGGTGGTACAATAATACAATAAATACATCCCTTTTAACTGTGTGGGTGCCCTCACCAAACAAGGTTCACCAACACTTTGGGAGCAGCAAACAACCCCAGCTGCAGCATTCTGCAGAACCTACAACACACCAGAGTGCAGCTGCCTGTGGAGATGAGGACCCATGACATTTTCGTTTTGATAATATCCCACATACTGCAACTGTCCTCCAGGACTGAACAAGAACCATTAGGGGAGCCATTTCAACTGTAGTGACAAGACAGGCACTTTCACAGGCCGAGAGCTAGTCATCAGTTATTTATCAGTGGCTTTTGTTTGTTCAACACTGTATTGCTGGTAACCAGATAGCATTAATAAAAGTGACTTCACCTTGTGTTTTGGTTTGGTTTTGTGAAGTTTCTTTTTGACTTTACTGATATGTGTCCCATGTGAGAAGGCATGTCCTAAAATGGCAGTGACAGCAACAAAGATCATCTATTTTTGCAGGAAGATTTTACCATTGTACAATTCAAGATGAACTAAAATTATTTTAGAAATGAAGAACTGCTAAAGAATTTTTGTTTCTGCATCCAAAAAAAAAAAAAACAAACCTAAAACCTGTGTTTTTACCAGTGAGGCAACCTGATTACTTTACCAGCAGATGTGGGATGTACATAATATTTGTAAGAAATCAGAGTGCCCAAATATATTCTTGCCTGTTTCTGTGTTTCCAGGAAGCAGAGTGCAGTGTTTTCAGTGTAGGAAAGCTGCTTCCTAGGATTTCTGTGAACACAACTCCCTCTCCAAGTTTCAGTCCTGCTAATTTGACAGCAGGTGGGTGTTCACAATAGGGAGCTGCTGTGTCACGCTCAAAGGGGCAGAGCTAAGGCTGAATAAATATTCAGACTCCCTTGTGCCTGGTTTAACAACTGACTCTTGCTTTGAAAGGAGTTCTCTGAAATACCAGATCCCGTAGGGGAGTTCCCTCCAGGTAACAGCTGCTGAATGCCAGGGTTCAAAATGCCTGAACCCCTGGTGTCCAGATTCATTGTCAAGCAGCTTCTCTTTGAAAGTTACTTTGATTAGGATTCAGTGACTCTTGCAGTATCTCATAGCTAAGTGCTCAAACATCAACATAAACCAGAGATCTGAGAGCAGCTTTTGCACTCCTGGGAGCGTTTCTGTGAACATGCTGAGGAGCCACTGTGTCTCACAGCTCTGCAGTTTGTCTTTATCTCATCTTCTCACTGCCCTCTATTTCCAAGGGAAAAAAACAAACAAAACCAAGGAAAACTTGTGATGCAGTTGCAAGGGAGAGGTTGTCCAGATTATCAGTGAGGTTGCATTTGGGTTGTGAAAGCTGAGGGAATGATGTCCCCGCATCCCCCCAGGGTTCATGGAAACAGCACTCTGCATTTGGGAGCTGTGGTTCACACACATCTGTGCAATGTAACAGAGCTGCTTAAGGAAGGACTGGTGGTTACAATGGGAGGTCTGTTTCTTAAATGAATATCCATCGTTTCTGAGGTCCAGTGGTAGAATAGCTGAGGGTAACCATCTAGCAAGGCATACTTCAAGGCGGGTTTATGTCTCTGTGCAGCTGTAGTGCCTGAGGATGCCCAGGGAGCCTTTGCATCTCCCTCCCTCCTCTCTCCCTCCCTCCCAGCTGCGTTTTGCTGATCTGCTCATGCTGCAGCTGCCCAGGGAGAGCGTGGGGAGGTACTGCCTCCTACGCCAAGATCAGGCCAGGGAATTGTGATCTTTGTTTCTGCACAACTAACTCCTCCCCAGAAACCTACTGAAAAGGGGGGGAGGGGAAAACAAATCCTCTTTATTCCCATCAGCAGAAAGGAGATTTTTTAGGCTACTGAGTAACAGGTGTGAGGGGATGGTGAGGATAAGATTATTGCTTAAGATTATTCCTTTAAAAGCTGTGTGCTTGTAGCATTGCTTGAAACAACTGAACATTCATATGAGCTCTGCCCGCTGGGGCTCTCAGTGGTTAATCCACAATACAGGGATCCAGAGCACAGCTAAAGATTTGACTAATGCCTTTAGGCTTTTCTTATATGAAGAACAGAAACGATAAGGCATTCACCTCAGGGACTATTATGCTACTGGTACAGCTCTAGACAACTTGAGACCTGCAAACAGGCCTCCACAGCAAGAATCAGAACACCAATTGTGCTCAGTGAGGGCTCAGAGGGAAGTGGCCAAGCTGAGGAGGAAGAAGCCTCCAGAGAAATGTTTGTCAGTACTGCTGTCCAGCTCCCTGCTGGCCTTATTTTGGGAATCCCTTCCCAAGAAGAACCTGGTTGGGTTTGATGGATGCAACAGCTTGTCATGCCTCAAGCACCATCTCAGGCACTGTGTTTGTGCAGATCTTCTGCCATTCTACAGCAGCGTTTGAGGCATGTGGTGAGAAACCTGCTGCCCTAAGCTGGTCACAGGAAGCAGTCTCCTGTTTGGCTGTAAAGCAAACCCAGATCCCTGGGACTAACACTTTCACTGTGCAAGGAGGAGAAGGAAGCATTGGATCTCACTGGAGGTTTTTGCTCTGCCAGCCTGAGGAAAAACTCTGTAGTGAGAACTAGTTCTGACAACAGAGGAGCTGGGTCAGGTGCACCTGAGAGAGAAACATTGTTCTGCAATGTATAATATTGTATAATATGTATACAATAATACTGTTGTAATACTGAAAAATTGTAATACTGAAAAATTATACCCTGCCTTCCTTTCCAGCTGAGCTGGACTGAGATACAGCTCATGGAGGAGGGGTACACAGCTCCCAGTGAACCTCTGGGAAGAGACAGAGGCCCTAGCCAATGTCATCCAAGGCCCATCAGCTCCTTCTATGTGTGTGGTGGGGCTCTAAGAGCCACAGCTCCAGTGCAGAAGCTGGCAGTGGAGCACTTTGAAGATTAGGCCAGATGGGAAAGGCCCCTTTCCCTCACTCTGAGAGCATTTAGAAGAAGAGAATTGACTCCCAGACTTGTGATGTTTCCTTTAGAAGACTTTCAGAGTGATGAAGTTGGTTGCCTCACTTTCCCAGCCACCCCCCTGTTGTGTCATTTTTGTGTGTTCTGTTTATGTGAGAGAGGGGATTGAGCTATGAAAGGGAAAGGCAAGGACAGCAAAGCAGAGGATCAAGTAACAGGATACCGAGCTGTGCAGTCAGGGCTGTGCAAGAACAGCTTCCATACAGCTGTGGACTTCCACACAGCCGAAAAATAAAGCAAACCTGAGCAGAAAAATAAACCAAACCTTCTTTCTCATATCACATGTGACTGACTGCAGCCAAGAGGGTGAGGTGGAGTGCAGGGAACAAAGGAGCACTCAGGATAGACAGATCAAGCATCCCCAGACCCATTCCAGACCTGATGGCCTCAATATCTTCCTAATACCAACTAGTCTCCTAGTGTTATAGTGTTAAATTTCCATTTTCTTGTGTGAGCACATCTGCATGAGTGTACACATGCTTTACCCCTCCTCACAAACACATAATCCCCTTGGCAGCTTCAAATGCATCTGCAGGTAAGTAGGGAGACCTTTACCATGTGAGACACTCTTTAGAGATCTCTAGTTAGGTTGATCATGTCAAATGTTGCAACCATATAAAACCATTTCGCTCAGGCGTAACTTCAAACTGAAACTCTAAGAATAGGTTTGAAGAAAAACAGCCACTATTATCAAACTCATCAGGAAAGATGAGGCACAGAGAGGAGAGATTTGCTTGCATTAAGCAGGAACAGAAAGAGCAGATGACCAAAAGGAGACCTGGAATCAAAACCAGTTGATGAGAGAGGAGAGTGATTATAAAGTCTTGGATCAAAATGCAAGCTGAAGCATTAGCAGCAGCGAGCACCTCTTTAAGGCAGTATGAAATGTTCTTATTTTCATACACGACTAGCCTCAGTAGAGCAGTAAGAGCTGCCTCAAGTCTCCTTAATGTAATCATTACTTGTGGAAAATTTCCTCTTGCATCTTTGTTACAGTTTCTCCCACAACATATCTCTCTGAATAGGTGATCATTTCAGTCAGAGTGTGAGGAAACATCTGGGCCCATATGGCTCAATTAAAGTGCCTTGTTCTAAAAGCATAACCCATCATTTTCTGCTCATCTTGTTGTATTTTCACTTTTGTCTGAAATTAGGACATGCTCAGAAACGCTAATTATTTTATGAATCATCTAACATCAGACTTGATACATCTTTTTCTGTTGTTGCTGTTATGCAGAACCCTTACTTTCAGTTCTTTTGTCCACTGATACCAACATAAGGCTGTCTGGCTTATCTCACTTCACAGGCACTAAATAAGGCCTTCCTAGCACTGAAGCTGGCCATGCGTATGTCAACGTGCTCTGCATTCCTGAGGCGTCTGCTCGCCGGCAGAGCCAGCCTGTGTCCTCTGGAGGAGGCGGATCGTGCTGTGCGGTGGTGGCAGGAGGGCGGTGCTGTCAGCCGCTTCCCGCTGACACCGTGCATCAACCCGGGGCTCGGCATCGTTTGCAGCCCAGCAAGCCTTTCACCCAGACACGCAGCAGGGCTCCCAAGGACACACATAAAACTCGTTCTGGGGCCAAAGCACGCTCAGAGCTCACTGCTAGGCACGAACCCTGCGGCCTCAAGCCCAGTGTCAGGGCAGCTCCTCAGCAGACGGTGAGAAGCTTTAGAAGGTGTCGTGCCCCGCAGCTCAGCACGGCTGTCACAGGCAGGGCACCAGGAGGCAAGGCTGTGGGAAGTGCCTGTCCCTCTGTGGTACCAAGGAAAAGCCAGGCTGAGCAGCAGGGCCTCTTGTGCTGTTTTATGACAGAGGGGTGGGTCTGTTGCAGAACGGTGTGTAGAAGACTTGAGAAATACAACTTTGGACTGTAAGGACAACATGGTGTCCCTTCGCCTTTTAGCTCCTGTGACAGGAAGAAGAGCAGGGGCAGGCCTTTCCAAGACATTTGGGACAGGATTTACAGGACATGAAACAGTAGGCAGGTTCTCTGGTCTCCTGCCCAAGCTTGCGGTATATCATGGGGGAAACAGCCGCCGCAGGAGAGCGTAGAGGGCTGGTTGAAGGCACCCAATTCCTTTTATTCAGTTCATTGTCCCATGGTGCAAAAGGGCTCATTACCATGACACCAGTCCCTGGAGAGAAGGGCAGATCCCTTCTCTGATGCTGAACTACTAGACCTGCATTTTCATGGTCAGCTGTTCCAATGCTTCAGGCTCACAACATCACACACTCTGTATAAAACTTTCCAAAAACCCCAAAATACGATAGCCCCGGAGCCAAAACAACAAAGATTCTCTTGCAGGGGTCCAGACCACATGAGGACGGGTGGATCTAGTTCAGGGTCCCTGAGGAAGCAATGTGCAGATTCCCAGCTATCGTGTATGCCTTGGTTCCAAAAGGTTTGCTCTGAAGTCAGAGGTCCAAGAGCACAGCAGGTACCCAGAACCCCAGAGCTGCCCGGCTTCCTGCAGCAGCCTCTGTTAGCCCCAGAGCTCCTGCAAACAGCTCCCCTGCAGCAATGCAGAGCCAGCTCCCTTGCTGGCTCCTGGTGTTGAATCTGCAGCAGCAGGAGCAGAACCAGGTGTGCCTAGCAAGGTATTTCTGTCAGACATCAATCCCTGGTCTGTATAGACCTGTATAGACACTGCTCATGCAGAGCCTCGGGTTTCAACTGGCCAGCAGTGGATCCCACTGCATAGGATGCTCCTGGTGACTATGCAACCTATGATATTACAAGAAGAGGCAGGAAATGGCTTGAGCCATCTCATCCTCCATGTCCCCAGGGCTGAAATGTCTACATTAAAAGCAAGAAAGACTCTAACTGCATGTGTTATTTGCTAGAGATCAATTACAGATCAGTGTAAACAGCTGATCTCCCACTGAATTCACTTCTTTATTATACAATTTATTAGAGGATTATCCAGACAGCTCAGCTGGATCTTACTAGCACATCAATATTTATTCTGCCCTTTAGCAAGAAGCAGAAATTAAAAACAATTTTCTAACTAAACTTTTAGGACAAACTTTTTGCTCTTTTCCCTTTCTCATGCCGGAGAAGCCAGTCTAACAGCAATGCTGTACCCAAGATGAAGCCAGGACATGTCCAGGTTCTTGAGCTCCAAGAAAACTCCTGCCCCTTGTCCTGTCAGTATATGCCCCTTCCAAAAGCCTCTCCCTCTCCTTTTTATAAGCCTCCTTTAGGTGCTGGAAGGCCACAATGAGGTCACCTCAGAGCCTTCTCTTTCTATGCTGAACCATCCCAGCTCTTCATAGGAGAGCTGCTTCAGCCCTCTGATCATCTCTGTGGCCTCCTTGGAACTCACTCCCACAGATCCATATCCTTTTGCTGTGGGCTACAGAGATGGACTCAGAACTACAGATGGCATCTCATGAGAGCAGTGTAGAGAGGGAAAACTTATGAGACTCAAGCCATTTCTAAGAGAAAGGTAAGGAAAAATCGCTTAGTTTTCTTTACCTTGAGATCTAGAGACTTCCTGGAAGAAAATGGAGGGATGGGACTGGCAGGAGGACACAGCTGGCACAGTAAGGAGGTGTGTGCCTTCTCCTGTGCATTGTCCAGTGAGGGTCATTACAACTGATGCAGCCTTTTTCCTGAGAGACAGAGTACACCACTGCTCTGCAGAACTGGAGCTTCATTTCACAATTCTAGGTAAGAGCGTGGTCTTCTAACATCTCCTTCTTTGGATGCTTCTGCAGAAATTGCAAACACTGCCAGGAGAAATGACTTTGGGAAATGTATTTGCATTTCACCCTGTCTGTGGAAAAGGATATGAAGTGTTAAATGCCACCATGGATCACAGCAACAGGAATTCCAGCCTGTGCTAAAGATCTGCTGAAAAATAAATCAGATTCTGATCTTCCAGCATCAGGAGTAATCTTCTATTTACATAGCACTGAAATTAAAGAATTTCATTTATCATTTCTCATTTGAAGCAGACACATTACACTTGACAGCAATGGAATTAAAAGTTGAAGCTCATCAGATTTTATTTACCTTACATAAGATGCTTGATCATATTAAAGATGCAGTTTCCAATCATTCATCCAGGTAAAACTCAAACTTTTTTTTTTGAGGTTTTGTTGGTATCAAATCCTTTTGAATTGCTGTCATTTAGGCTGAGTTTTATACCATCCTGCACAAGGATGAACAAATGCATGTAAATTCTCCTTTGAAACCTGTGGACTTTTTTTTTCAGACAGGAAACATTCTAGTACAGAACTTGATTCAGAAGCTGAGTTTGATTCAAGATGCTGACCAGATGAATTTTGTGGCATTCATGTTGGGGGCACAGTAACACTGGTGAGCAATGGGCCTTTGTATGAGAGCACTCGTTAAGGATGCTCACCCTGGGTCTAGTGCTGGACTGTGCAGGCAGGTACCCTTTGCAGTCACTTAGGAACCTCATACCCAGTCACCCAACAGCCTCCCCACGGGTGAAGCAGCCTGGGCCAAACTGTCAGGGCCTCATTTTACAGTCTCATTTACTCACAGCAAGTGTTAGGACAGTTGAGCAGTTTGCTCCGCCCAGAAGCTTTGGGCGTTTGGTCTGTTCTTCCTCCTCCCACTGCAGCTGTCTGAGTACCTGCATTCTAAACTCTGTGTGTCTGTACTCAGGTCACACCTACTCACCGAGGCTGAGCACATGCAGGGCTCACACAGGGGGACCTGGATGCTTACTGCCCAGCCCCTTGCTCTCCTATGCTGCTTCCAGTCTCCATGTCCACCCCCACCCAAAGTTCCAAGACTCCTGTGGGGTATGCCTCCTCTTCCTCATTCTCCAGCATAGATTACTTGTTTCTGTCAATTTAGTGGAGCATCTGTTCTCATGGGCTGTGAGTTCTGCCTCCAGCATTGTCAGCCTGTGATTTTAGACATCCGAAAGCAGCCCTTTTTTGCAACATGCACATGCAAACTGCACAAACACATTCAAAATGCTTAGTATTAAAAACAAAACAAAAAACTATGCGGCACGAGTGTGAGATGGCAATGAACACATCATTCTGCCAGCAGATGGCAACCAAAACAAAGAAACATGATTACTGATGATAAATAATTCCACATGAAATCAGGTGCATTTTACTCAGGGGAGCAATGCAGCTGCCACCCACCGCAAGGTGGTACATGGCAGAGGAGTGGTGGGTCACAGACAGGCCAAAACAAGCTGCCCACATTAGAAAAAGCAGAGCACACAATGATGTCTCTTCTGCCTTTCCCCCTTGCATGAATTCCTAGGAAGATTTTATAAGAAACCCCCAAACAGCCTTTTATACATCTGGAGATGGTAAAGAATTGCAGTTCATCCCTCCACAGGAGATGTGGTCCTCATGGTAAGATGTGGTCCCATACATGGGTAAAGAAATAAAGAGGTCTGACAGAGGCTCGTACCTTGCAGGTGAGAGGCAGCACCTGCAGTATGTGCAGGTGAGGAATTTCCAGATCTAATAGGTGTTAGGTTCATGGAGATAGGAGCAGTAGAAAAGCCTAGTGAGGAGAAGTGACTGAGGGAAGAAAATGGGAGGATAGCTCCCACAGTGAAGATAGCTGAGAAAATAAAAACCATTGGTAATAAAATGAAAATTGAAAACTCCCTGCATTCATTCCTGGTTTCATGATGAGTCAGTAAAGGCATGAGAGGCAAATTTAGCCATGGTATATAAAAACACCTCAGTGTGAAATGAGAGAGAATATACACTGAGTTCAACAGCCTTAATTCAGTCCATTGGAAAAACATGTAGGAATCCAGTTCTTGTGGTTCATACATCCCTAGAACAGAACCTGGCACCTTATTTGCCTCTAAGGTGAGCCACTGCTAGGATGTGGACAGAGCAGGTGTGCAGCAAGAAAGGAAGAGCTAAGAGAGACATCGTAGCAGCTAACTGCTGTAGGTTACCAGTTTCTCTTTCTGCTTCACTGGACGTCAGTTTCCACATGAAGTCTAGTGAATCCATTGCTTTAGAAACTTAAGAAGATGAGAGAAAGATGCAATCTTGGAACTGTTGACAAGAGGGAAGTCAAGCACTCCTCTAACACCTTCTAGGAATGCTGCAGTGGCATTTTTGAACTTCATCATGAGACTGACAGTACTAGGCTAGCAGGGATCAGGAGAAGAGCAGACTCAGCAGAAGTACCAAACTCAAACACTATGGAACACTCAGTGCTTCACAGCACACACAGCAACATGCCTACAATGGCAGAGCCAGGTTTGTAATTTAAATCAGCTTCCTGAGCAAGCTGGATGAGCTGTTTCTTCAGGTCTCTTCTGGCACATTAGAAGTGTGCTGGATGCATTGCATGTTGTCAGGGCAGCAGTGCACTGATGATCCCATCTCCTGCAGAGTACTTGTGTCATCCTGCTCCTCACCAGAGCTATGAACAAAGAAAGAAGCATTGTAGTTGATCAATTAATAATGGCTGGTCTGCCAGCACCATTATATACCAGCAAACTTCACAGCTATTATTCTGTGTGTGCCCAGAGCTTTGATTAGGAGCTGAAGCCATGCCAGAACAGCCAGCAGCTTTACAGATTAAAGGAGATGATAAGTTCCTTCTAAGTTTGTACTAAAATTGATCCTTCTAGATCAAGTCTTCACCTACCTATGTGCTCCATTTTCCCTCCTTCAGTGTTCTTTGCCCAAAAATCTACCAGAAGTCCTTCTCTTACCCTCATAAGAGAGGCAGTGCTGAGGCAGGGCAAAACATATCCTCCCCAACATTACAGTAACCAGGTCAGGTGTCTACAATTGCAGACCTGCAAGGCTTTGATTGTTACAAGCTGCTCTGCACACCACAGTACACAGAGTGTTTCTGCTGCCTTTTTTTAATCCTCCACTCTGTCTTGTGTGTTTTGCTTGATACTGAGTTTATGACCATGCTATTTCTTTATAATGCATTCTGCTTACCTGGTGTAATTACTGATGCTTGCTAGCTTGACTCTCCAGATTTCTGTCTGCTGTGTTCTCCCAATACACATCAGAGTAGCCTGAAGCCTTGCATACAGCAAAGAAAGATGCACTTGATTAACATTATCCTCCTTTGCTGCAGTGAAGGACCAGAAGTAGGTATCAATACATTTTTCAGCATCTTTACATGTTAGGAATAAACTGATTAGCAGCAGAAGTGGTAGCATGTTCTGTACATGATACAAAGAGAAAGGTCTTTTAGCATCTTGGCACTGAGTAATCTATCATAACATCTTGTAAACCCATCAGATTATTCAAAGTAGTAAGCAGAAAATGAATAACATTATACAGTAGCCATGGCCTTTGCCTAAGAGAATCCAGTTTCCTTGCTAGTGATTCTTTTTCTTGCCCCATGCACTTCCACCCATCCTTCTTTGGTCATGCCTGTCCATTCTCTTATCTCCTCCCTTTTTTCACCCTTCTCCTTGAGGATCCCCAACGATAATCCTATACTTTCTTGCTTTTAACTTGAAAAGAAGCTTTCTCAATGTCACCAAGTGGGTTGTTCCCACCTATGAAAGATCCTGCTTGCCCACTCTTGGAGTCAAAAGATGCTTTCTGGGCACCTTGTCAGTAGGTTCCCAGCAGAAAGCTCATGCTTTGCCATGACACATTCCCCCAGGCTCCTGCCATCTGCAGGTCCTTCATCACTGGATGGGTCCCCCCACCATCCCTACAAGCTGCTCATATTTCTCTCTCCTGCCCAAGTCATGTCCATGTGCTCCTGCTCTCTTGCCTTCAATTACTACTACACACTTAGGCCAGAGCTTCCCTTGGTCAATAATGGAAAGGCACTGCACCAGATCCTGTGCAAGAACCCCCTCAACCCAACACAGGTCCTTAGAAAACGCAACTACCAAACCCCGAGCACACTGCAACAACACGCCTCCAACAGAAGAGACACTTCTGAAGAGCTACTTAGTTCCTAACAGGTTCAGCCAACCTGAACATAATAATAATAATAATGAGAACCACTTCTCTAACATTTCCAGATTGTTCTGGAAGACACAGTGAAATGCTTTGGGTGTTCAGGCCATTTCTCTCTTGGTAAAGAAGGAAATATACAAAGTTATTTTGTTTGCTTTAATTGATCACTGGTTAAATTGTAATACATTTCAAAGCAAAATATTCTGTTCAAGGACATTTTACCAAACATTAAATCTACTTTTAAACAAGGCTTAATTTGACTATTTTACCTTATATACATACAGGTATAAGTTTCATTTCACTAGTAGCAAAATTAAACAGTACACTGCATTTCCCGAAAGATGGCGAAAACAGGAATTGAGTGTCTGTTCTGTCCTTCCACACACTCCAAATCAGAAAAAAACATGGGTACTGAAAGTACAATCACAAGTACAGGTAAATACAATAAGGATCTCAGAGCAAGCCAAGACCTTATGAGAGATGACAATCACTTCTAGAAATCTACATTGCAAATATACAGTACATTCCACCAAAGAGTTTTGGGAGTTCCCACAATGCCTCTTAATCCCCTTTTGGTAATAAAAGCTTCTATGACAACATGTATCCTTCATAAAAAGTACTGAATTTTTATTTTTGGAGCATATGTTGGGAGCTTAATGCAGTCTAAACTGTAGTCCACAATAAGCTCACCCAAAGAGAGTAAGCAAGTGTTGCAAGATTCATCAAGTTCAGAACCAGAGCTCAGCTCCTTGTCATTTGGCTTCTGGGTGCAAGAGCTGCACTGCACCAGGGACAGGCTCAAAGGGTCGGAAATGATACATTCTTTTACAGCTTTTGCAGGTCAATCACCTGCAAATTCTTGACAGAAAACATCAACTGAGTCATACAAGATTAATTTGAACTTATTTACAAAGCAGCCGTTACATTGCAATTGTTAGACAATTAAGGACATAGCTAAGGAACAACAAGGCTTCCACATTTATGCTATCCCTGAAAACACTTCTGTGAGCAGCAGAGAGCTGCAGCGGCTAGCAAGTATGCAAACACACTGCCGCTGCTGGGGAAACTGCAGTCTGGCCTCGGGAAGTGGAATGGTGCACAGAACTCAGCAGCCCCAAAGACCTGGTGAGATTTCTGTTACACTCAAACTCTGCTTTGGTTTGTGCAAAATATTAATCTTGTGCATGTAGCTTTCACCACCAAACTGTTGTTCTGTGCTTGGCAAGACAAAAAGGGAAGAACTGTCCAGAACCAAGAACATGGAGGTAAACAAGGCATTTTTCACAAGCACTAGTTACCCTTACAACACCAAGGATTCTGCCACTGTTCCAGGGAAATGTACTTCATCAGCATTTTTGCAGGTTTTCTGTTCTGTACTTGCTGAAGAAGCTACCACTGATTTGCAAAATAGTTGACCCACTTAACAATGCTGAGAACCTTTTCCTTTCAGGCTTTATGTCTAACTAGCCACTAACACACTTAGCTGCTCCTAAGGAACTCTGACAGCACTAGTGGTGAAAACACCAAAGAGGCCTGCCTGAGGTTGAAGACACCAAATGACTTCCACCGGTTAAAATACATCACTTGTTTCTATTAGGCAGACTCCAGCCATGCACTCTCTTAACAACAATTCTTCTTCACAGATCTCTTTTAAAAGTTATGTTGCTGGACACCCCAGATCTAACAGCAATGTAACACAAGCAATGTAATTAAAAGTAAGTAGTGGGACCTGCCCAAACATTTTTTAAACCTGCTTTGTAGAAACTTCTGGGGAAAAAAAAGCTAGGGACTTGGTATTCCCATCTGTTATAGTCAGTCAACAGCATTCTAAAAGGGCTTTAAAAAAAGCAGAAAAGCAGGCTGCAAAACCAGGTTCCCTCTACTAGTCTACACCTGTTTTCAGCAGAGGTAGGAGGTAATAGGTCAGTGGAGAGAGAATTAGGAAACAGTACTTCAGAGCCCTGGTGTTTCTCTTAACTCTTCCTTTAATCAATCTTGTGCTGTTTTCCTTTTTTCTTGCAATAACCATCTCAGCCTACTTACTTTTCAAAAGTGAGCCCTGGTAGGCTGCAAACAATGTATGACATTAGTCAGGTGTTGTTACCAGACAGAGGAACAACCAATACAGGCCAGCAGGCACCACAACTTGCTGCAAGAGCCAAGGAGGTGCTTCATAAGAGAACCTCAGGTGCCACATGCAAAGCCTGGTAGGCAGAGTATCAACCTCCAGGCAACACCCAGTGACCTCGCCTTCAAGCTTCATAGCCAGCAAAAGCAGATTCAAAAGCTGAACAAAGTTCAGCTTTCAGGGCGTGGCTTGAACACTTCAAAATTTAACTGTGCAATGAACAATTAACATTTTAAGCAAAGAGAGAATCCATCCAAGTCTGATTAATATTTTTTTTCCTGAAGCCTGTTCTAAAAGCTTTTCAGTTTGTAAATACTAAGAATATAGCTGTAATGAAATGTGTGTGTAATCACTTGAGTGCACTCCCAGTCCATACAGCAAACAGACAATTAATGACCAAGTACAAAGCAAAAGGTTGAAAAGCCCCCATTCCCAAATTTTCTATCATTTTTTATTACTGTTTTAAGATTAATTCATACAACTCCTGGATGTTTTTCTTCCAAATGACCTTCTCCTATAAAAGCAACATTAAGACTCAATACACATTTATATGAAATATATTTTCACTTCCCTCTTCCCAGGTTCTTGTACCTAATATATAAGCTTTACACTAAGAAACACCTTTAGTGATCCTCATGGTGCTTTGTGTTGCACAGAAAACAAAACTTCAGTTTATTATGTTCATAATCACCACTTGAACTTTTTTTAATTTCCAAATTACAGTTTGCTTACAGAACCTTAGTGAAATCCCCATTGTTTGCACATTCTTGTATGTAACGCAGAGAAATGTCACAGTTACAAAAAATAAAAAAATCAAAACAAAACTAAAACAAAATCAAAACACCCTATCCAAAATAGTTTCATTGCCAAGATTTATGGGTTTACCAAACCAAGCCTCTCCCAGATTCTTAGCAGCAAAATTCAGTTATGTAGAAAGGAGCAGGCCAGAGAAATCAGACAGTTCCCACTGAGACCCAGAGCTGACTAAGCCATAAAATAAGCTGGGCGCCTCTGTCAACTCCACTGAAGTTTCAGTAATTATCTAATGGCTCTTGGAAGAATCCATAGCCAAACTTCTTGATTTTCTGTAATTTTTAAAACAGAGAGCTAAGAGCTTCAGTTCCAGGTAAAATACTTGCATTCATGTTTTCTCTGCTAACTTAAAATCACATCTAAGGTACTTTTCTGATGTTTCAAGAAAATATTGCAAGCAAGAGTAGAGAAATTTAGAAAATCATCCAGAAAATGCCACCAAATATACAAAGCAGAAGAAGATATTTTCCTCTTTTTTAAACACATATTTCAAGAAAAGAGCAATTAAAAATGTATGCCTTAAAGTTGCCTGTACGTGCTGAATGAACATGGGTTTTTAAAGCACTCCTTATTCCAAGCAGGCCTCTTAGAAATGCTTTCTCTCCCAACTGTATATATATAACACTACACCCAAACTCATTATATATCTGTGTTCATCTTTTTAAACCTATTCCTAGATAACATTTGCCCTAGAACTGTAAAGAGGTGTCCCACAAACCTATCCTACCAGCAGAAGTCTTTCATTTCCATGGTTTCAGAACACATACACGAAGAATTAATGAAGTGTCCAAAGGAAAAAATATTAACTCTTACTTTAAATCAGACAGCAAGTTGCATACATGAAGAAATCTACTGAGATTGATGACTGCTTCAAGGCAGTAACTGAAACACAACAGCAGCTATGAATAATATATAACCTTCCTGATCCATTAACTGATCCTAGCTTCACCTTAAAAAAAAAAATCACAGCAGCTGAATATATATGCAAATATACACAAGCAAAACCTTTGATCAGAGGTTAATAAGTAACTGTGTTATATCAGAGCTAGAGACTAGACATTGAAAGCGTTCAGCAGTCTCTAACCCACCAGCTCTCACACTGGTGCAGCAATGGAAAATCTCATCCAACACACCTTTCATTAGAATCTTGTGTTTCCTGTTCAGATGTTGCTCAGCTGAACAGTTACCTCTGCTAATAATACAGCTTCCCTCTCAGTTAAGTATGCAAAATGTATAAAAAGGCAAGTGATCAAAATATCCCCTTGAATGCCCAACTGTCTGGTAACAAGAGACTGCTGCTGAAGCACTAATTTTCAACATTTTCAAACTTGATATGAAAATTGCATTTTGTTATTACACAGAGTATAACAGTCATAGGTCATTTGCATCATCCACCCCAGCACTAGTGAAAAAGTGCCTTCTGAACAGGAATGAGAAAACATGGCAAGTTTTGTTACCAAGTTGTGTCTCTACTCATCTTGCACTAAGCAGCGCAGGGAAATAGGTGAGCAGAAATTCAACAGTCTACCAAGACACACCATGTTTTCACATGCACTGATTACATGCATATCTCAAAAACACAGAAGTTCAAACATGCAGGAAAATGTCTGTTAAAGCACTTTAAATGCTCACCAGATGATAATGAGTGATTTAATACTCAGACAAAGCACAGTAAAAGGTTTGTGCTTACACTTCAAGTTTCAGAGTAACATTGTTTCTATGAGAGTATTTGAAGTGCAATCAAAGGAACCTTCCACTGAATTCAGAAGCAAGAGACACCATTTAAAGAACTAGGAAAATAAGCACAGGTCAGAGTACTGCAATAAATAAACAAAACAGCAGGAACATGCAGACCTCAGAGTCAAAATTTCTTCTTAGATTCATGATATTTATAAAAAAAAAAAAATCAGGAACAACCCTGTCTGACTTTCCCACATGTGGTGTCTTTTTGGCTAAACAACTGTTACTGTATTGTAAGGAACACAGATATTACCAGAAAACATTATTTACAGAATGATTATCAGATTGATTATATAAAATACAGATTAAAATATACACCCTTAGGTCTGAGATAAGCAAAGCAAATTCACTGCTGCTAACTAAAGCACTTTGAAGAAGGCGACAGGCACCAAATATCAAAACTGAATCACAAAACTACTCAAAGTAACAGACAAATTTGGGACGGTAGAGGTACAGCAAAGATCAATTAAGTTGGAATGATTTATAACTAATACTAGCCTACCACTAATTACTTAGCTTCATTAAAATTCTATTTTTCTTATAAAAAACTGAAGAGAAACCTTTACTCCCACACTGTGATTTCTACAGGTACTCAGCAGCTTTTTTCTTAATGCATCTATGTAATGCTCTGTACTCTACATCTTACAAAATACATCCCCACATTTAAGTGCATGACTAGAAACTGTGCTGAAATCGTGGAAAAGCGCTTCAATAAATCTCAGGCGCAATAAAGTCATAACGATGCTCAGCTCCAGTTTCTGGAAGCAGTTCTGTGAAAGGTGAAACTTCAGAAAAGGGACTTTGATCCCTGGTTTTCGAACTCTGACCATGCATCATTCAATTCCATGAAGATCATTTTGGCATATTGCTCGTAGGGTTGTCCTGTGGCCTGGAAACAGAGAGAATGTACCATAAGCATAAAAATATTAGAAATTTGGTCATTTAGTAAAGATCCCACCCCCTATTTATTATGTTCTTTTCATAAATAATTTCAGTTACTATTACTTGCTAATCAAATTAAGTCATTTTTGGAATTGCTACCTGAGAGATCAGGCAGTAGTGTACAAGGATAAAATCTGAGTCCCCTTTGAGACAACTTCTTTTGAATGGGATTCTCTGGAGAAAAATCTGTTGCTGGTTGTGAATGATACTAAGACTAAACATGACTGACATAGCACTTCCTGTGTGTTTGCTTCCATACATGAAGATAGTATGCTCCTGATTCCCTGCCTGTTTCACAGCAGCCCTGACTCTGGGCCAACACAATCCAACCCTTGTGGCTAATAAACATCCAGTCCCAAAAGATGGTTCTCTTCAACAAAAAAGGGAAGCCCCAGAGCCCCCTCCAGTATCCTTCCCCTTCTCCTGCTGCTTAGCTTTTGCCACCTGCAGTACTTTATCAACGCATTTAGAGAGTGCTTTAACGGGTAAGTGGCAGAATAAAAGAACAAAGAAGACAAATACGCCCTAAACAGAGCTGTGTTCTGACACTGATGCATTAAGGGGCTTACAGAGAACACCTAAAAAGCCAACACGAAGGTGGAAGGAGTCACATACCCAAGAACACTGAAGGACGGGGAAACTAAAAACCAAAAAAATGCCATGTTTGTTATGGACACAAGATAACATAGGATTTAGATTAGTGCTCACTAAACCACCAGTGAATACAAACCTGAAAATTCAGACCATGCATATCCAATGCAAGAGCTCAGAACAAGAAGTTGCCTTGATACACTGGGATGCATTTAATATTTTTAAAAAGACAGCTGTAAATGAGGTTCAGCAGGGTTTTTCCTACCAGTTTTGCTGTGGCAGCCTCTGAGTCTCCATACTAGTTCTAAAAGACTTGAAGTACCAGCTCACAAAAATGAAACAGATTCTACCAATCAGCATTAAATCTGCCTTCTGTCAGTCGGAATCCAGCATGACTGACTTTGGTGCTCAGTACAACCCTCATGGGGATCTTTCATTTGTTAACACTTCTCTGTTGAATTCTGTGCTGTGTCAGGATGACAAGAATCATCCTGTACTACCTGAATGCAGCAGGACACCACATTCAGAAGACAATGGAAGCACCATGAAGAGCATCAAGGGCACTGAGTGAGAAGCAAGACATTTTCCAGTAACCAGTATGGTGTGGTTAAAGCAGTTTACCTCCTATAATAAAGAAGATCAGAGGAACACTCTCACCTTATCAGGATGAACCACAAGCACTGCTTTCCTGTAGTACTTCTTTACTTGTTCAGGAGTTACTAAATCTGCCATGCTGACCGGTTTCCACTTATTTTCCCCTTCCCAAAGCACTGTATGAAGGGTGGATATTAATGCTCTGATATTTCTCTCCTTTCCTTCAATCCATTCAAGAATCTGGGAAAACCAAAATATACAGAAGTGAATGCAGCACTTGTAAGCATTTTCAGCCTCTACAGCCATAATCTTGACTCTCTGCAGGACTATATCATCGTGACTCAAGTAGTTGTCCTACTGCACTCACTCTCCAAATTCAACTGTCTTAGCCACCCAAAAAGTGATATTTTGCAAGTACCACTAGGGAATAGCTCATTGTTAATAGTTTATTGCAGGAGTTCAGTCATTGCAAGAGAAATTACTGAGACAGTCACATGTTACAAACCCCTGTAAAATTAATGGCAAGACAAATGACAAGAGTAATTAAAAAACAATATTCAAGCCATAATATAGGAATACAGTATTTCCACTGAACACTTACTATCACCAGTGAGAATGGTAACTAGGTATCTGTACTGATTTCCATTTGTGGTGATTTGTATTAAAAGGTACCCATGCAAGCTGTGCACTCTCCCTTCAGGAAGGACACTTTGTGAAAACAAATTTCAGCGTCTCTTTAAAGTCGTTTACTAACTTTTCTAAAGCACCATAAAGACTGAAAAACTGGAAGTGGATTAATATGTGAAATTATCAATGACTAATGGGTCAAAAAAATCTGAACAGCAAGGAACACCTCCAAAACTACTTATGCCTGTCTACAGAATTGCACGTTCTAGTAATTTCTCAGGACAAAAAGCAGCACATGTTAATAAAGAAATGAAAGGACATGGTCACCCTGAAGACAGCTATTCTCACATGCTTTATTTTTGAAGTGTATTTTTTGTATTATCAGTTAAATCCATCTTTTCTAAACTATGACCCTTTAGTTTCTCTGTTAGTCGTATCCTTCTGCTCTGTTATCAGCAGTTCTAAGCATAAGATCAAATTTTCACTTAAATCAAAAATCACTGTTAAACAAACCTTGAGTTTCAAGGGGTCCATGTCTTTAGACATCTCTTGTTTTCTCATCTCAGCAATTGTCTTTGGTCCCTTTTTATCAGACTTTGCTGAAAATCCTTGATTAGATAAGAGATCCTCAAAGTCATTTTCTGAAACTTTTGGCTTTTGACCTACGAAAAGAAAAAAAACAACCGTAAAATTTCACAGGAGAATACATTAACAGGGGAAATATACTGCCCTTAGATACGCCTGGATGGCATTTACCATGCCATATACCATTATAAATATCCTTCAGTGATGCCAGAAGCCACAGAACTAAGAAGGACAGAAATAAAAGGGATCATTAACAAACTTTCAGTCGAGCAGAGCAGACAACCTCACATGCTAACCTCTGATTAAATACTTGCATGTACTCGGTTTTTTTAAAATGGAGTAGATTTGAGGGAGCACACATCTATCCATTTTGGAAACAGCTCCATTTTTCCACTGTAAGTTAGTTCCAAATGCTATGCAGCAGTTTTTCAAGTAACCATATACTCAATACTATTGTTGAAAGTATGTAGTCAACATCTAAGCATGTTGAAACTTACACAGAATAATGAAGAGATAAAATACCAACATGAATATTCGTTACGGAACCAACAAATTTCAGAGAACTGCAGAATAACTGAATTCTGAAGAAGTCTCTGGCCGTTGTCTAGTACAATCCCCACTCAAATCAGGGACAACCAGCTACATCTGTAAGGTCCTTGTCCAGGTGAGGTCCATTGATTTTTAAGGGAGAGGAATTACAACAACCTGTTTCACCATTTCATCATGTCAATTGATGTTTTTCCCCTTGTTCTTACAGACTTTCCCGTGCTGCAACCTATGCCCACTGCGTCTCCATCCTGACACCTGTTTCCAGATATGGACCAGCAGAATAATTCCAACTTAAAGAATTACCTACTGTTGTTCATTTATATGCCAGTTTAAGGGAGGTATAATCCTAATACCAACACACCAGAAAATAAAAATTTCCAAGGAAGTTCATATGGAGGAGGCCAAACCTGTCCCTATAACTCCAGGTTTACCTACTCAGTTGGAACATGTTAAAGGACTATGATTTTGCCTGGTCCTGTTCCCATGTCTCTTTCAAACATAAGAATTTTCGGGAATTTTAACCTCAGTCTTTCTCAAGACAAGCTACTCTTCTTCAGCTGTGAAGAACACACTGTAATCCTTTACCTTTGTATCACAAACAGACTCACATGAAGCAACATTATCAGCCATCTCACCCCTAATGGATCAAATTTACCTTTTTAAACTCACTGATACAAAACCAGTACCCATGTGGGTGAGTAATTACAGCCTTTGAGACTTTATTCCCAAACTCCCATGTACTTGTGCCATCATCAATTTGTCTGTTCTGTACTGGGATAGCTTTGGAAAGGCAGGATACCAGATCTGCTAAGTGTTTTTCTGTTTTCTACTAGACACAACTTAAATGTAAATAAAAATATGACGGTAGAAGAGCTTCAGCAGGTAACAGAACACCCAACTAACTTCCAGGGGACATAAATAACACATTCAGAAAACTTACCAAAGCTTGGGGCTCTGATTCCTCTTTCTTCTCGTCCTCCAATAACACTCAAGTTTACTGTGTAGTTGGGCTTAGTTGCTGTGCTGGACTTAGTTTGGGAGTGCCATGAAGTACTTGGTGGTTTGGGGGATTTCTGCCACTGACTTCCCAGCTTCTGTGATGGAACAGTCTTCTGACTAAATCCACTACCCGAGAGGCCAGCAGTGGATGAACCTAACAATAAATACAAAATTAGTTGTTCAGTTCAAAGCTGTCACCTGTTTAACACAAGTAAGACAGTTTGGTCTTGACATATAACCACACAGCTCACAGCGATACCAGCATTCAAGAGAAAATGCAACAGGAAAGTGTGGGTTAAATGAAGTTAAGAGTGTCATTAACAAGTAACTTCGAAGGTAGGAGCTGAAGGCTTTACTTGGAAGTCTTCTTTTACAACTCAAGATCTCAACTGTCAGTTTCAGCAAAAACATGCACCCTTATCTGAAGGGTCTGGCATGTGTCAGGCCAGGAGATAATTTGGCTGTGACAGTAGTTCTGTCTCCCATTTCATTATATTTCTGCTAATATGCAGTGCATAATAAAAAAACTACTTATGACAAGTGGTAACAGACTGAGAATATTTTCAAATGAATGCTTTCGAAGTCTCTAGTGATTCCTTGCACTACTCTTTAAGGAACATGTGAAGATTATTCTACAGCAGCATTCACAGGGAATACACTGCATGTGAGTAAGAAAAGCACTGCAGACTGCAGGAGATACCATGGTCACCCCCCTATGGCATAGGCCAAGCTTGTCTGGGTACACATGACAATGTAAACTTGATTTGCTCTTTCAAAAATGGCTCCTCACACTTCAGCTCCCCGATGCCTCCCTTTGTAGTGGCTGCTCATACTTTAACTTGCACAAGAGGATGTCTCCCCAGGGCCACGTACAAGATACCGTACTATATTTTGAAATACCACACCTGAAAAAACCCAGTATTGCAATACAATAACTAGTCAAATCTAAGAATGCACTGTTTTTTCAGGAAATCACTCAACTGCAGTCAATCCAGTTTTCAATCATTGACAACTTGTGAAATTTACAGGAAAAATACTGTTACTAGTTAGAGCAAATAACCCTGCATACTGAAAAATTCACCTATTCTTTCAAAGCATTATTGCTTTGAAATTCATTATTGCAGTTTTCAAGGCCAACAAATCCTTCCTGTAAGACAAGTCAATCCCCCACTGTTCACAGAAACTTTTCAACACCACACTACTACTTTCTGACAGAAGACCCATCCTAAAGAAGAGTGTGATAACACCAACCAGCACAGAACACTATTGGTATCCTACCAGCACCCTAATACACCATTATTAACTACTTTTAGCTACTACTCCTTTTGGGTTTATATAGCATTCATATTTAAGCAGCTTGCATTCTCAAATTTTCTTCTAGAATAACATCTTGTATGTGGAAGCAAAAAAACTCCTATGAAAAATACAAGAGTGTGGTATTCCAGTTGTATTCCAAAACTGAATTCCAGTTCTTGTGGTGCCTTGAAAATTAACTTCAAGCGTAAGAACATTAACTGGGACAGTGACATCTGGCCTCTTCTTAATGCAGTCATTTTTCCTAACTGAAAGTAACTGAAAGAGTAATGAATTGACCTAAGTCTTGCTAAAATTAGCTCTATTTCTTTCATCAGATTCAGCGTGGGCTATACCTGCATCTTCAAGTCAAAGATAAATTGACTGTTTTTACTATCACACTATCTGTAGATGAAACAACTTGTATTAACCTGAATTATCAAACTAGAAAATTATTAAAATTATTTTATTGCAAAACAGCCTCATTGGTACAGTGTCAACACCAGAATTTTGCATGGTTATGCCCAAGCAACATCAAGAAGTCAAACACTGCATGCCACCTGGTGTTTCTATGAGAATTCCACTGGTACTCAATTCAATACACAGTGCTTACTGCCAAGGCAACAGGGTAAAACCTCCATCAGCTCCAAGCTAAGGGAAAAGCAGTTTTGTGCAATTCAGCAACACTAGGCTGTTCTGAATCATTCCTTGTACTCTGAGCAGCTGGTCACATTTGTTATTGGCAGTGTGGGTTCTGAAATGCAAGAATGCTTTTGTGAATGCTACAGGGCTAACTCCTGAATTTCAGGCCAGTAAAACACCCTGGAAAAAGAGTTACTCTGCAATGTGTCTTATCTTCCAGAACTTGTTCCCTCTACTGCAAATTGACAGGTGTTCATAATGCTTTTGGTACTGGTGTGCAATGTATGGGCTTGATTCGTGCTCATCTTACAAACATGGTAAATGTGAGTAGCAGAGCCATGAAAGTCTACTGAATTCAAAGGAAAGTACTGAATTAACTGTCACTTTGGAACTAAAAAATTTAACTAGTTTAACCCTGCTTTCATTTTAAATCCTTCAAGAAAAGCATTCATGCTAGGTAAGAAACCTCATGCTCAGTTACTGAATGAGCAACTCCTGGTTTCTCTTACCATCTCAACTAGATTCTGAGGCATTAATTATTTTTACTCTTCTTATATGACACCTGTAGTTATCTATTCTGGATGTTTCAAAAACATATTTGGAAAATTCAATCTTTTCTTGTAACTCACCAGCTCTCAGCAAATACCTCAAGCTAACAATTTAAGTTAACAATTAAAAGGAAACTTCCTTTACAGGCTGTCAGTAACATTTATTGGTACCAGAAGCAAATTAAACAAATACAGTCTATCAAAAGTAAGATCTCACCTGGAAGACCAGATCCCAGATTGGCAAGGTCAGCAAAAGGATCAAAGTTCTGAGCTTTCCCCTGGCTGAAAGACAAACCTGAGGACATGCTGGACTGGCTTCCGGTGGTAAAAGCTTGGCCTGTATAATAAGAAGACACATCACGTACCTAGTCTGTTTGGAAATTGAGAGAAAGAATAGAAGTAATATCTACATAACACCTCCCATGCAGAGCTCCCCAACATTCTACTTCACAACATCTTATCTCATTACAAGAATCACCGTTACTATAGAGAATTAAAAGAATTCCTGTGTCTTAAATCTAGAAAACTACAAAAGTGCCTTACTAAAGGAGCATTGAAGCAGCAAAGCAAAAATCCATGAAGATATGTTCAGCATTTTCAGATGATTAAACTGACCCAGCCTGGAGTATTCCTCTAACGGAAAAATTTAATTGCGTCATACCTTCACAAACAGGCTTCAGCTGTGGTGATGTTACATTGCTGGTTGTTGAGGAATCTGCCCAACAATCCCATCCACTTAAGAGATCTGGGTGGCTTGTAGATGATGATATTTTAGGTGGCTCTGGTGTCAAATTGCCTACAGAAGGAAAAAGAAATGTTTTCATTTTTAAGAAAGCCACCATTATAATATACACATTTGCCAATACCAACAGAACGTGTACCACATTGTCAACTACACAGCTTGCTTGAATTTCTCAGTAACAGTTGTGCAGTCTTAAACAAGACTCAGAATGGTTGGAATTCCTTTATTTCTATTTTAAATTATCCCACACACCTCATAGATAAGGTATTTTCATGGACAGGCAACACTATGAATTTAACAGCTTAGGTCTCCTGACCAAAATAACTGGCTCAGGTACAGATCTAGGGCATGCTGCTGCTGCTGACAACACAGCTGGTAAGCAGAGAGCAGCAGTGCTCCATGAATGGTGCTCTTTATCACTCAGCAGTCTGGGTACTACACAGGTGAAGCCAGGTCACTTCAAACTGCAGGTTTGCTTTACCCAGGCCTCTTGTGACAAAGGGACCTCTTGGCCAACTAATACTCTTTGAGGTGTGACACACAAATGAATGCATACAATTGAAGAGCAGGATACAGGAAGAGTGATTTTTTTCTGGGGAAGCGTTAAGAATCTCTAGCTCCATGGATAAAAACCACTTTTCTATACACCATGACATCTAAATGAAAAAGTCGTATTTAAAAACGTGCAAGGGTGCTACCACTAACTCATGCATCCCATCTAAAGGTGTAACTGCCATCCCTGATACTTCCAAATGATTCCCCACCTAATAACTCACACGAACTATGAGGTGAGCCATCCTCAGAACGAGATATGCCATGCATGGAACACTCAAAACTGCATGCCAGCTCTGAGCATTCTCCTTGAGCACAGCTTGTGGAGACTCACAGTGAAGCAGGACAGCTTTAGAATGTAACCCCATTTTAATGCTATAACAACTGTCAGTGCTACAGGGAGAGGAGTTATTTCAGTAAAGCAAATACATTTAGTGGTGGTCTAAGACATTTCATAGGCATAGGGTTTAGAAAGTTAACCCAGCCATCTTTACAAAAGCAGTAACATTTTGAGGCTTTGAAAGTCTCAACTACTACATCACAGCCTTTCACTCGTCTCAGCTTCTCAGCTTTACATTCTAGATATTAATATCAATTCCTCTTAATTAAAGAAATAATTAGAAGCAAATTAAATAACCTTATAGTACCTCAATCTACTAATACCATTTATAATTAGATCTTACAGCTGCAAAGTGAACACATCAAATACTGTCAAACAAATATCTGCTGAAAGCCTGTATTTCAGTAGTATTCTCTGCTGCATGTGAGGGAAAACATGAGAATAAAATCCAAGAAGCACCCACCACTACCAGCCCTTTCTCAAGACTCAAGCTTTATCTCCCTGCCTCTGAAACCATGGGAGAAACAGCACGTATTTGTCTCAATACTCAGGATCCCAGCTATCCGCTAAACAGCAGTGTTAGTGGCCGGAAACCAGCACCTATTTGTCAGCTTGCAACTTTGCTGTATCATATTCCACTCCCAAAAGTTAAGCGGGCCTTGAATGAATGCTAACATTGATTTTTCGGCTACAAATAATTTTGTTCTACAATCTCTACTATTAAAACTCTTTTTACAGAACATAAGAAAATTAGCAATTAATTATCATATGAAATTAACTATTATGAAAACAAGTTGAGAGAAATAAGAATAAATTAAATTACAGGTGAATGCATTTGAAGGATTGAAAACATACTATGGGAATGAGCTGTTTTGTAACAGTTGGCTTAGGAGCAGTCAAGTTTATCACCTTCTCCACCCCGAACAAAGCAGGAAGTAGCCTACTGCTACATATAGTAGTAAATTCACTATTAATAGTAACAGCTCATATACAACCACTACACTTACCACAAAAATCTGAATCAATGCAATGTACAATATACTGAGCAGATATCCCATTCCTCCTGAAACTGTTTGTTCTTATACTATCTTCTTTTTAGTTCTACAATGTGGGCAGTATGTCAGATTTTAACATCAAGAAAAAGTGTTATCAACATGATACTTTGATTTCTACATATTCTGAAGAGGTACGATGAGACCATACTGAATCTTTTTTTATAACTGGCACATTGGAGTTCATATAGGCACATTAAGATAAAGGAGCAGAGTATCTAAAGAAATGGTAAAACATGAATTATAACTTGATATTCCAACAATGAAAGCAATTAAGATCATGAGCATGCAGATCAAAACCTGGTTGTCTCAAGTTTTTTAATATGAATATTGATAATCCTTAGCCATATAGCAATGAACCACTGGAGGTCAGGGGAGAGAACTGTATTCTTTACTAACATTGCTCAAACCAAGCTAAGATGCAATAATAAATTGGTGGTAATCAGATCACCCTTTCCAGCTTCCCAAAATAAGAGACCTGCATTTTACTACACACAACTTCACATAAGGTTTTCTTTATTTAACTTGTCATGTCTACAGGAAATCCTTTAATCACAGACTACAGGATTTTCTGTGAACCAAGAGGCTGGTTTAGTATGATGCAAGGTTTTTTTTAACCTTGTCTAAAGCCTGTCTGAGAACTCAAGTTCACAGAAATTAACTTCTCAGGAGAAAACCATACTGATTTCTCAGGTTTCTTGTGATCACCTTCTAAATCTTCTGCTGTCTTTGAAGGAAATATATTCTTGACTCAATCTTAAAGCCTTAAAGATCATCTGCTACTTTGAAAATCCAGAAGAAAATAAAGTTACTTTGTTAATACACAGTTGTTTAGCAATAACAGCACATTTTCCTATTACAGGACAGAATGCCTTAAGAGACCAGATACTGTGTAAAAACTATCTTTCATTTTAAAACTCCTATGATTTTACATTTTAAGCCACCATCTGAGAAAGAGAAGGCTAAAATTATCTGTCTTGAACTTGTGTTCACTGAAACATCTTTTCTCCTGGTACCTACAGCAGTTCAGCAATCATTTACTAACAAACAAAGCTTATCCACCAAAAAAATTTGATTTTAGACACCTAACAACTGCTCCAACAGTAGAGTCATCAAATCTCATTACTACATCCCATCATTACTACAGCTCAGGTCACTGCCATCACTACTAATTTATTTTTACTTTAAAATTTTTTTTTCCCCTTAATGACCACATGTTTGCACTGTCTTCCGCTCGCTTAACACCACTCTTCTGAATATGTCATTTGAGAACATGTTCTTATTTGTCCTTTCTTCTCCAGGTGATCCTGTCTTTTCAGGGCTGAAAAATTCACATTAACAGCAACATAACTATTAATACCCCTAACTTTCTTGAGAAAATTGATACCTGTAACTGGATAGAATGCTAAAGGCTCAAATACATACATCATTTCAGCTAAACACACATATAAGCTCTCATTTGAAAGATAAATGTAAAAAGCATATGAAATGTTACCCCAGTTCCTCCACTTCCATATGGTTTTTAAAGACTGCATAGCAATAAAGAAATATTGGGAAATCAGTGTAAAACAGTAGGCTGAAGAGAAAATGGGTACATTTTAAATATCTTTTCCTATGTTGACAAAAAGCTCCAGAAATTACATTAAAATGGCAGGTATCCTAATACACTTACCAGGGTGCAAGCTATCAAGTAAAATCAGAAGCAGCATAAAACAATAAGTCAGATGGAGAAAGTACTCCTCTTTTTTCTGTACTTGTGCAAATGTTATTAACAGCTGAATATTGATGGTGGTCTCCTTAAGATTGCAGATAAACATTTAGCGAACAGAAATCCATATTTTATTTTTCCCACTTTAATACATAAAAGGATCTTCTGCCTCCTCTCTGATATGAGGGTTCTGGTACTATTAAACTTGGAGAAAAGAGCTGGGAACATTCTTATAGATGTGTAAAAATACTCAATGTAAAGAAAAAAACGACTGAGACACACTCTCCTCCACGGTGCCCAGTGGAAGGACAAAAGGCAAAAGGGCACAAACTGAAACACTGGGAACTCCATTAAAAAATACTTTCTTTTGTTGAAGATCTCTCCAACACTGGCACAGGTTGCCCAGCTGTAGAGTCTATAACACTGGAAATACTGAAAACCAGAAAGGACGGGGTCCTGAACAGCCCACTCTACTTGACACTGCTTTGAGCACATCAGCTAGAGAATCTTCAGAGGTCCTGCCTCTCAAGCGAGTTTGATTTTGCCCAAGATCATAAAATATCCTGAGTTGCAAGGGAACCATAAGGATCACAGAGTGCAGCTCCTGGCTCTGCACAGGACAGCCCCAAGAATCACATCATGTGCCTGAGAGTGTTTTTTCAAACACTTCTGGAACACTCGTCAGGCTGATGAAGTGACCACTTCCCACTGTGCCCAGCCATCTTCTGGGAGAAAAACCTTTTCCTGATACCCTGGCTAAACCTCCCCTAACACAACTACAGCCCATTTGCTTGGTCACCAAGATCAGTGGTCACCATAGAGAACAGATCAATGTTGGCCCCTCTTCTTTCCCTCACAAGGAAGTTGTCGACTGCAATGGGGTCTCCCCTCCGTCTCCTCTTCTCCAGGCTGAACAGACCAAGTGACCTCAGCTACTCCTCATACGGCTTCCCCTTAAGGCCCTTCACCATACTCATGGCCACTGACACTCTCTGATGGCTCAATGTCTATTTTTATATTGTGGCACCCAAAACTGCCCCCAACACTTGAGGTGAGGCTGCCCAAGTGCAGAGCAGAGCAGGACAATCCCCTCCCTTGCCCAGCTGGTGATGCTGTGCCTGATGCCCCCCAGCACACAGGTGGCCCTCCTGCCCTGGCTGCCAGGGCACTGCTGACTCATTCACCCTGCCATCGATCAGGACCCCCAGGTCCCTTTCCATGGTGCTCCCCAGCACCTCATTTCCCAAGTCTGTCTGCATCCAAGTTGCCCTGTGCCAGGTGCAGAATCTGGTGGAGGTAAGCTCCACAGATCCCTATTGATCAAGTCTTCTTCTGCAAAAAATTTATGTTTGGTAACCTCACACAGGGACAGCAATAGTCTAGCATAAAACTAGCAACTATACAAGTACACAACTGAAACATACTGTTACTATCTACAAGATGGAACAAAAACATTGTAAAGGAGGCAGCAAGTGGAATCTTCACAGCAGAATCAACCACAACTGGAATATAATGATAAATAACATGACAGAGAGGGCAATCAACTGAGTAGCCTTTTATTTAAAAGAGGAAGCCCTTCTCTCAGTCAGACAAATAATGCATTTTTTTCTGTCCAGTTTATCTGTAGCTAACCCTCAGACTGCATCACTCAGACACAGGGTTAACTAGAGCAACTGCTAAACAAAGAGAGGCAAGTCAGAGCTGCATGCAATAAGCTCTGGGAAGAAATCACCCTGGATTGAGGAAAAGGTGCATGATACCACCTTTCCTAGCTACCTGCACATTTTAAGTGGGTGTCTGTGTGAGAAGAGGCCTTGGCTTCTCTGTTCGATGCAGCCACCTTCAACAGACTCACCACAAGCCACAGCTGAGCCTCCCATACTAGTTATCTTTGGGAAAAGACTTTTTCCCAAAAAATGCTGCACAGCAGCTGTAAGAGAAGGGACAGATGTGACAGAAACAGCCCTGTGGACATTAAGGTTGGTAGAAAAGGAATGGAAGGAGGTGCTCCAGATGCCAGAGCAGAGATTGCCCCGCAACACATGTGAAAGATCACGGTAGAACAAACATTCACACTGCAGCCTGTGTAGGACCCCACACAGGCACACGTCCTCAATGAAGCCACAGCCCAGGGAGAGCAGCCCACATAGCAGTAGATTCCTGGCAGGACCTGCAGCGCCTGGGAGAACCACACCTCTATAGCAATCTCTTCCTAAAGGACTGTACCCTGCACAGACCTATGTTCTTAGAAGACTGTATCCTGTGAGCAGCGCTTATACAGAAAGAGGGGAATGAAAGAATAGCAAACAGACCTTACAGACTGATCACAACTAATATGTGAGTGTGGGTTCTATGGAGAGAACCCACACTTTGAAAGCCAGTTCTTAAAAAGCTTGTAGCTCTACCACTCCACCATTTTTGCAAATGTCTGTTTCTCCTTAAAGAATGATGGGAAGACTGAACATATCACAAAGATTTTTGTTTAACAGATTTTAAAATAAATGCATGAGGAAAAGGATTTGCCAAGAATATATCACAGAAATGAAACAAATAAGATTAGAGTATTACATAACGTACTTTGTAAGTATATTACCAGAATACATTCAGGTCAGGAAGGTGCAAGCTACCCTCAGCCTGCACTTTAAGAACCAGCTATATTATAACTTGACTTGCTCATTTTGCTTCCAAGGTTTCCAGAAAATCTTTAAAATCTGAATACAGTCAACAAAGCACACTATCAGCTAAAATGTAAGTTTCCAGATGTTTGGGTACCTCAGTTATTGGATTGTTGAGAGGAAACTCCAACTCCTAACATATGGTTAACAATACTAGAAAACCTGTCATATCATAAATCATAGCATGACATTATACAGAAAACACTTGCTTTTTGATGCATTTGCATGTGTACTTCCAGAGTACAAAGCTAATTAAAACAGCAATCACAACAAGTGGATCTAAGACACTAATCCACTAAGCTGAAAGACAAATGCACAGAGGAGAAGAAACTGTTGAGAAACAGAATACCAGAAGCACACTTACCTAAATTTAAGAAATCTGAGCTGGAAGAAGGTGGAAGTGAACTTTGTGTAGAAGGAACTGTATTAGCTGTAGATGTTGAGGTTGGATTAAGGAAGTCCCCAAAGAGGTCTGGACCAGACAGGGCTTGATTCTCTGAACTTGATGACATTGTGAATGGGTCAAATGGATCGGCTAAAAAGGAAGCAGAAAACAAAATTATCTCCTGACAAATTGTAGAATAAATGAAGTTGAAAAAGCCTTACTCCTCTGAGGGCACAGACAAGAAGCAAAGTTCATGCTAGTAACTGCAGCAGCCTTCTGTCAATTTTGTGTGGCAGAGAGTAACCATCTATTCCTTCTTCTAGACAAATGAATTTTCACATGGTACAAAAAGGATCTCAGCCATACATAATATGAACAGCTATGTCTTCTAACAAAAGCATCAAGACTGCATACAATTCAAAAACATTGTTAATTTCATCCAGTTAAGACACATCTTAAGTTTGAGTGACCATCTGACACACAGAATTACTACATTTGTTAAAATGTAAGATTACTCCAATGTCAAATCCACAACAGACTTGAAGAAAATAAACTATTATACTATTAAAAAGAATATGAAGTAAAACATTCATACTACCATTCAGACTTGAAGGCATTGGCGATTCTGGGGCAGAAAGCACGTCAACCCAAGAATGAAAACCAATAGAAGTAGGACTTCAGCAGGTCTCTAGTGATCCCAATGAAGAAAAAACTAACTGGAAGAGTATTTATAGTCAGCATGGAGTAACATGTGACAGTCAGCTGGAATCATGGCTTTAGATCTTCCTGTTTCTGCTGCCCTCTAGGGTCAAAACCCCTCAAGAGCCCAGGGAGTCCTGCCAGATTTACTCAGAAGCTGAAGAGAAGGAATAATCCTGCTATAATACCTCAACACATCCTCAGGTAATGACAACACTGTACAGGACACAACAACATTGCAAGCAAATTTACTATAGCGTCACACATAAACAAAACCTCAAGTATAAGTCTGTGTGCAAGCCAAAATATAACAGTGACCAAATATTCTCACTTCTGCAATTATCTCTCAATACAATCCAATGAAACACACTGAATGAGAATGACTACAAGAATGAGATACACACATGACTACTGCTCAGGTGTTTCATGCAGCAGACATGTTGAAAGAAAGATAACGTAATAAATATTCCCTTTTATAGATTTCTACCTATGTAAAAATGGTGAATTAAAATTATTCTTCCCTGACCACAGTAACAAAGTTCAATAGTGAATTGCCTCAAAATAAGAAAATATCTTAAATCACCTAAATGCTCTGTAAAAAATACTTCTAGTTGTCTATAGATGAAAGCTTTTAGTACCTATGAATTATATTTGTGCAAACAAACAAAACCTTGTAATGGTCTCTTACAATGTAATGTAATCTTACCATTAACTTTAGGCAGAGAATTGTTACTCCCAAAAAGTGACGAAGAGGTGAGTATCCACTGGTAAGAGGAACAGAATCGCTAAACTAAGACACCTTGTTTAAATACCAAATAGACAGCACTACCCAGCATTCTCTTTAAGGATACTGACCTGCCAACAACATCATCAAAACCAGCAAGAAAACATCTTTTAGCAGTATCATCATCCTGCTGGTTTGGACAATAATCTATAGGATTTCCAGCTGCTCAGCACAGCTCTGCACATCTAATGCCATTGCTTTGCGTAAAGTTCAAGTTATGACAATTCTATGCCTTAACAAGGAAAGTTATGGATTTAGAAGAGGATCTAGCATGTAACATTCCTATGGGAAATCTAAGACTTCTTTCAGATACTAAATACCTTTTAAATTCAAAATTTGATACTTTTCTATTTACAAGAGTTTAACATTAATAGGATACTGGCAACATTACAGAATAGCTGGATAATGTACAGGAATTTCTCTCCTTCAAGCAGAAGTAACACCTATTCTATACATAGCCTTGCTACAGACTGACATGTCTTCTCCATACTGTTGAAACACGCTTCTTAGTCTCTAAGTACAACGCAAGCAGCAGTTCTCATGTATTGCCCAGCTGACAAATACTGATATTAAATTCACATACCTGAAGACATGGCTGCTGCTGAAGACGAACCCTGAGTAGCAGCTGGACACTGACTGCTGAAAAAGAAATCTGTTCCTTGTCCAAGAAGATCTCCAGTGGGCTCATCTGAGACCTGTGACACACTACCCACAAACAGATTGTTCAACAAGTCTGCATTACTTGATGAAGAGTTTATTTCTGAGATAGGTTGTTTCTGTTCTGCTGAAATATCAGAGTCTAGTCCCAGCAAGTCTACATTCTCTTCAGGGAGAGGTTTCTGTAACGGTGCAGATGAAGTTTCAAAACTGGCTTCAAAAAGTAACTCTCCTTCTGGAGTAGAGTCTTTTTCATCAACAGTTACTGCACTTCCTTCATCTGGAAATGTCGGGAACTCCTCATCTGAAGGATCACTCTCTTCCATGTCATTAGATAGCTGAAGACGATCATTTTTAGGTGAAACTTCCTCTATTCCACTTTCTGGAGTTTTTCCTTCTTGAATAGGAAAAAAAAAATAATAACATCTTTAAATAATCAGCATTATTCTTAGGACTACGGTAAGAGAAACTTTCATGGTAACTTCCTATGAAATGAATTCCTAACTAACCAAAACTCATATAAGAATTGATGAAAATGGAGCTACATGTTGCCTGCCACCTCTTTGTACAGGGCAGAAAAAGCAGCAGCTGACTACCATATTTGCCACTCCACAAAGGTAGGCATTACAAATTTTTTCAAAACGAGACTGACTTGGACATTGACTTCAGATCACTGTGTCTCTCAGAACTTACAAAACTTCTCAGTAACTGCTGCACTCAAGAAAAGCATCAGCAGCTGCTGACATTTTCACCAACAAAGCAGCACCCAGAAAAGGGTGTTACACATATGCTATAAAATCACGTTTTCTTAGTCCTACTTACTGATTTGGACCCCACTGACTAGTCTACTTTGTTTCCTCTGTTTCTCAGCTAAAGAGGGGCTGTGGGAGTGAAAAGCTTCCTTGCAAACCTTTAAGGTTAAGATTTTTACAGAAAAAGAAAAATTTAGCTCAGTGTTTAAGTTATACTCAACACCAAACCCCCTTACTTGGTGTTTATCCAAATGAAGCAGAATAACCACTTGTTATTCTGCAGAGCTCACTCTTCAAATAGCTTTTCCTCATGGTTAATGAGTTAAGAGATTTTTGCTGCCTAAGAAGGCTTAAGCATTCGCTGGAAGGTATACAAGACAAACATAAACCACACAGTGACTTCAGAGGAAAATCTGTACCTTTCCAGTCCAGAGAATGAAAGAAGTTGTTTGCATCAGTACTACTGCTGTGTGGGGATTCTGTATCAGTAGGTGCACTTTCTGAAGACTGCTCCAACTGGGATGCCTCTGCTTCATATTGTGCAGTTGAACCTGGCTGTCTAGGCAATTCGGGTTTCCCTATAAAACAGAATTTAAGCCAGAGCCCTTAGAGAGAAGCTTCTCAATCTTCCACATGGCAGCTGACACTTGTCTTTCAGGCTGACTGCCGTAGGAAGACAATTATCTCCAATCTATTGCTCTGCAAATGCAAATTCCTGCCCCCACTGTCTTCGAAATTAACATTAACTTCTTTTCAACTGCAAAAACTGGTAAAACTAGGACATTAAATCAGAATCATAAAGTAACACTGAAGCATTCTATTTACATATGTAGGAAAATGTAATTAACACCTCACTTGTACCAACCATCTCCTAAAACATGCAAAAGCTATGAACAGTATCTGCATTTAGAGACAGAAACAGAAAAAAAGCAAATGCAGCTGTAGAAAAACCCAGAATATGCAAAGCCACCGAAGAACATGGAGTGGTTAAAAAGCAGCACAAAGGGGTTAATACACTGTATGCTGCTATTAACTGCTTCTTACATTTCTTAATTTACCGAAATCAGGTATTAAGTGACTCTTGTGTAAGATTCAGTTGCATGAATTACCTACTGCTGTATCACCTCCCAAAACCAAAGTTTCCTCAAGGCAAATGAAGAAGACTTCCTAAATTAGTCAATATTCACCCACTATTTGAAAAAAATGGATGGATGGCTGGGAGAAACCTATTTGTCTAAATTTAAACACACAACCAGTGGAGTACTTTTCTACTCTCCTTCCACATCCTCAGTTGTAGTTTAGAGATGCTAAAAAAATAGTCTGTCTCAGAAAACATACATAGAAGATCATGACTAATGAAAGAGTAAATTCAATTTTAACAGCAAGTTTTTTTTAAAATCAGTTCACAGCACTTCCTTTTGTCCTATTCCCTTCCCATCAATCTTAAGAAATACTTTCAGTGTAATTTGAAATCCTTACATTTCATGTATGAATCAGAAAATGGAAATGACTTAAGAAAATAAGAGTAGCTTTTACAGAGCCTCATCATCAATGACGATGTAAAGCTAAACACCTTAGCTTTAGAGAGCTCACAGTTGTGTTCACAGTAGGATTAAGCTAAGTTAAACAGAAAATGGCCTGAATAATAATAGAAACAACACATATCCTGCCTAAAAGAAAAAAAAGGTCAGCAGCAACTATCTTGTATGAAAAGAAATGTACTTGAGATGCACCACATTTAGGGTGAGATCTCAGGTATCACTTAAATCACCATAGTAATCTTTGTCATGCTTCTTTATCCTTGAAACAAAGAAGGCTTAAGAGCCTGAATGAAAATGTCAAAGCTAATCACTGATACCAGGAGGAGAGACACTGAACAGCATTAACTGAAACTAATGCAGGCATCTACAGATGAAGCACTGAATATGGAGAATTAATAAAATAACATCTGCTGGAACATATTAGGAAAAGTTCAGGAAATTAATTGCAACACTACATGGCTACGCATAAGAACGTTGATAAAAACATTCTTACCTAAAACCATTTGTGAGGAATGCTCACATAATTTTAAGTGAAGTAATACTGATGCCATTTTAGCCAAATAAATCCCTTTCAAGATATTGTGCCTACAAATAGTGCCTGTTACAATTCCATTTGCTAGTGATGGCAAATGGGCTATTCCTAGTTTTAGAGCAAGCACATGTGAGTGAAAGTAAGACAGGTATAATTATAATCCATTACTGGAGGATAACTTAAGCTCCTCCGTACAATGCATATTTTTAACTGATATTTACCAAAAAAAACACACCCTTTTATATTTCTTCTAATTAATGGAACATCAAAAATTAAACAAAAGCCTCAAACACTAAGTACATTGAAAACTTTTTTCATATTCTCCAGTTTTTCAAGGGACTCCTTACCAAATTTTGATAAAATCTCTTGTTGTTCCTCTCGGGTGGAGAAGAGGATCTTGGGATTCAGTCCCTTTATATTCATGTTATCCCAAGGTGGCTGTTCACAGCTGGGCCTATCTCTGGGCTCCACCTCTACTTCCAGATTGACTTGAAATAAATCAGGGTATTTCTCTTGTATGTCACAGGCATCCAGATCATATCTGTAAAGACACAGCAGGAAGTTTCCCAACACTGATGGCTAACTGGACTAGATCTACTGCAGTCCAAAACCAAACTCCAAAGCAAATAGCATAAGACATTAAAAATGCTGTATTTGTTTACTTTTCCCATTTTAAACAGGCGGTATTTTTGTAGATAGGTTTTCTGGGGGGCTTTTTTGGTGTCATGAACAAAACATTTTGTTTCCTTAAGGTGAGTAAACAAAAGACTCTTATTAGAATCAAAGTCATTTACTTCCTGTACTAACTACATTTCCTCTCCTTGCTATATGTTGATGTTTGGCAGGTTAAGCAGTTTCTAATAAAACTTCTCCCAGTCTCCTACAAAAAGGTGTCAACATACTTAGCAAATTTCACTGTAGTGGCATTTCGGGGCACAAAGCCTGTATGGAACTGAATCTGAAACATCTTCATTGAAGCCATCTGTTGAAAACAAACAGGAAACTGTATCAATCCACATGAGCAGTATGTACAGTGTTGTGCCTTCAACATAACGCAAAGTATTATCGCTATAAAAATATTTTGAAATACTTGCTTTGCTACAAAAGTTTGCATATAATTACAACCATTTCCATTTAATTACAAGCATACTTTATCTTGAAAGATTTAAATGCAGTTGAGACAGAACATAAATAGATCTTCTACTACTAGCACTAACAAACCAAAAGGCAGATATGTCTCATCACTAACCTCAAAATAAACTATCAAAGTCTAAAGTATTTTCAGATCCTGTTCTGGAGGCTAAAATTGTATGACCCTTGCTCCTTTTCTGAATAACACATGCTCAGAAAAATCCATTGTGCAATATGCCAACCAAGATATATATGTACATCACACATAAAGGAATAGATTTAAAACAATTTTAAATGTAGTACATTTAAAAAGACACTTCAGAAGGCATGCAAAGAGTTTTTCAGAAGGCATGCAAAGAGTATGCAAATAGTTGTGCCATTTCAAGTCATCCATTCATTCCAGACAGAAATGTCAGGCTTTTCTGAACAGACTCATTTTAATCGCTCAACTGTTCACAGAAAAACTACTTTCCCACACCTGATGGGAATACGAGTGTCCAGAAAATGCTACTATAGAATATTCAATTAGCTCCTGATCTTGCACAAATTCAAATTACAGCTCACTGATCAATGTAGCCTGTACTTGTTTCCCAGCGTTAGCCACAACACCTGTGAAAGTCTTGCCAGTTCTTACAAAGAAGTCATACAGTAATAGTCCAGAAAATAAGATATAACAAAACTTAATTATGAAAGCTTTCCTTGTAAATGAGCATTTACTGAACATCATAGCTAGAAACCAAATAATACAAAAAGCATTGCCACAGACTAAGGAGGGTTGGTCCTTCCCCTTTATTCAGCACCGGTGAAGCCCCATACACAATTGTGATGCCCAGGGCTGGGCTCCTTAGTACAAGAGAGACACTGGAGTGTGTACAAGTACAAGATGGACACACTGGAGAAAGCTTCTGATTCTTCCATCCCTACCATCACTTTCCTAGAAGATAAACTAAACTCTCTCTCAAATTAGCTGTGAGAAAGTAGAAGACACTCACAACACCCAGCTCTGAACACAGGAGAAATCTTGAAATGTGGTGATTAATCTCTGTTACAGATCTGCAAAGAACTTCAGGGGGCAATTTACAGCACATAAAACAAAGGACACATTGAATATTGTTCCATGAAACCTCCAAACCCAGATCATCACACACACTGTTGATGTATCTTGTGTTACAGCTAACAGCTGAGAAAATTCTAGTCTTTTCTATCAGTGAATAAATGCCAGAGAAACCAAACCAAAGAAACTGTATCATGGATAAAAGTGAAGTGGTACAAGGAGTATAACCTAACCTTGGATAAATTTTGTCAGTGTCCTGGGTTGTGGTGTAGAACGTGCACGGAGTATTCTACCACCATNATTAAATTGTATTTCTGACTTGGAGCCTCTCACTAGTTTTGCTTTCAAACCATCACAGTCAGTTTTATGCCTTTCTCCTAATGATCTTGAACCATATAGTAGGGTTTTTTGTGCACTAAGGAATCATTTCACTGAGTTTTTAGTTTTAAGGTGTTCTGGAAGGTCCTGTTAAACTTCTACAACATGACAAGATTTGATACCTTCCTACTCACAAAGCAGAAGAAAAACCAGAGGGAAAACAATTTCAGTAACACTATGTATAAAGACACATGTATGTCCCACATGTACCAAAACTGGCTGAAAAACTGGCTGATCAACTTCCACAAAGCTCGAAAGCACTACCTCTCCTTATATTTTACATAGATCTCCAAGTTTAATTTGGGTTACTTATGTGGAGAAAAAAGAACACACCTATCTTTTTAAAGAAGTTGAAGACAGGTTTCATTAATAAGTTTTTTGTGATCTTGCAATACATTTGCATCCATAGTTGTATTAAAAAAGGATAGATGCATTCTCCCTGGTAGAACAAAGACAAGTAAGAAAATTAGCTAAAAAAACTGAACATGACTTTAGAAATAGGCTATAAAACCACATGGATTTTTCTAGCCTGTTTTATACAGGCAGTCTCTGGAATGCCACTTTTCTGCTGAGTGGTATTTTTCCTCTGTTTGCAGTTTGCATGCACAGAATTAAAAAGCTCTGGCTTGTTGTGCAACTTAACAGATAATAATTGCTGTCTCAAAAAAAACTGGCTAGGGGCTTTCTGTACAAATATAACAATTATCAATCCTGAAGTACATTCCAGAAATGCTTTCGAAAGCATCTACATGTACAGCATTAGGTGTGGACATACTCAGAAGGCTTGAAAATGTTGAATTCACAAGTGAATGAAAACCTCAAACATTTCTCTGAACAAAGAAGAGTAAAAAAAGCAAAGTATTCTGTAGATTACTAGAAGGATACAAAATTGCAAATCTTCCATTCCGGCTCTTAAATGTATCATTACCTTGGCTTGTAGTCGTCCCCCTAGAGTTGACCTGGCATGATAGATCACAATGAGAACATCTCCTTGGACTGTTATACCCAGGGGGATTACTGCTTTCCCATCTTCAATTCTAAACTCCCTAAAGGAAAAAAAACCCATAACCATAGTTAATTTAATTTCAAAAGAAATTAAATAGTGTATTACTTTGGATTTAGCCTGCTTTCTCCAAGGCCTTCAGTAGCTGAAAAGCTAGAAGGACTTTAGCATTCTCTCATTTTTCTTGTCTGTGATTACCCACATCTAGCAGTGTTAGTACCATTTGCAATTGTGCAGACACACCAGAGCTGTAGAGAAGCTAATAAGCAGTCACCTTGCAGCTGCCATTCCCGGGGGATCCTTAAAGTTCCCATGACTGAGACACGATGCTATGCTCAGCACAAGCATATCAGGAATAAATGCTCCCAGTCTTACATCACATGGAATGAGAAGAGGATCTTGCTCACTGCCTCGCAGTGCCCAGTGTTCCAACCCACCATCACCCTCACTGCTCTGCATGACCAGATACAAGGTGCTGTAACAACCATGCTCACAATTTACCTTTTGAGACCAGCTAAAAGGGCACAGAGGAATCTAGAAACACATAAATGCTAGAATCTAGAAAAACGTAACTTGCTGTTTCAGAACAAGTCATAATCTGTACTTACTTCATTTTGTCATATTCCTGGGAGGTAGTGGTTACTCTCTCATCTCCCACATATACCTCACAAAAAGGCCTGCAGCCATTACGCTGCTTACTGAAAAGCGGAACAGGAGTCATGACAATGGATCTGACCAGGATGGGCTTGCTGTGAGGAATAATGGGTTCTTCAGCCATCATGTCACACATGTACTCAATGTATCTGCCAAAACCAGAAGGTATTCACTTAGTCAGAGCACAAAATTCTAAGAAACGGGTGAACACATGAGCGAGTTACTTCAGCTCTTACCCAGTCACTAAGCATTGGTAAGTGTTAACAGTGAAACAGTGGGAACATTTACCACCACTTCCAGCAAAAAGATTTTCAAATCTGACAGAATGACATGAAAGGGTCTGTAGCTTAACATATAATGCCTTGTAAAACAAACTAGACATAAAACATAACACATCACTCAAATCTTCTAAAGGCTTTGGATTTGTCCTGATTAATACATATTATTTTGTGGAGAACCCCTTAAGTATATATGAAAAATGTGTACAAAAACAATCTGTCATTTATACTAAACTAATACTTTATTTCCCACACTTCAAAATCTAATCCTTTTTGTAGGAAACACTCTTACTACCAGTCACCTGTTATTCATACTTTATGGTTATAAGATCTAACAAATTAAATCAAATAAATAGCTTAAAACATTTGTCAAAGTACACGCAAGTCATCTCCACATGCACTCCAAAGAAAAAAGCACTAGGCATTTTTACCCAATTGACAGAAATAATTTCTGGTATTCCCTCAGAGTTTGCAGTGTTCTGACATAATAAAACCTATTGCAATAAACTAGAAAACATGAAGTGAGTCTTACACATGTGGAAGAGGATTTTATAATTAAGAAAGCATTCAAAAGTTCTGCATACCCTTGTTTTCATTCCTAACACTTGTTCACCACATGGCATACTTGACCCACTTCTGATGGGTACTTACAGGCTCAGAAAATTCAGAACTACCATCTATTCACACTACAGCAAAATACTTGGAAAAACTGATGTTTAAACACAGACATTATTGAAATAATTTATCTTTCTAAAGACTTCCTAAATCATATTCAGAATTGAGTAACTACTTGCTTCAACAGTACCTTACAGTACCTTTTATGAGAAGGCCAAATGCCAGGTGGAGAGCGCTTCATACTGAACATATAAACAGCAGCTTCAGCAGTAGTGAAGAGACGACAAAAGCACAGAAAGGAACAAACTACAACTGCAGATGCTGCTCTTCCATCCTAGAAAAAAAAGTAGCCTTGTTAGTAAATCCAGCAGAACTGAAGAACATCCCATTATGTATCCCATATCCTATAATTACTTAATGTCACGAGGTCCAAGGTCTAGTGCCATTATTTGATTTGACATTTGTCAAATCTGAGTCTGAGTGTGTCTTTGTCAGAGTGTGAAAGGTTCTCACTCACACTTCGACACCATTCAAAAGATACTACACATTACTTCCTTGTTCAAATGTGAATAACTACTTTAGCTTAACACTATTTGAAATTTTCAATTGATATTCTTTAACTTTCTGTAACTAATACCCATTTTTTAGGCTTGTTTCCTGGCTGCTATCTGAAATCCCAGAACACTGCTATTTTTGACTGACAGCCCTGGACATCTGCTAAAAGAGAAGTACAAAGATTCAGAAGAACTAAACCACACTAAACTCTTCAGACTTCTGTCTAAAACTGTTAATAGCTTGCCAAGAAACCAAGAGAAAGAGATTAAAACACTGAGCTTCTTTCTGCAGGAATCCCAGCTACACACATATCCCAGATCATCCCCGTATCATAGAAAGTAGAAAATTTGAAAGATATAATGGTTGACAGAACAGGACTTCTCCAGGTTTGTTTGCTAGCACCACGGAACAGAATTTTTATCACTCATTTATTTAAGTTCTAGTGTACACTTTTTACATCTGTCTTGCGTTTTTATAACCAAAAAAAAATTTTATTCTATTCCATCTGTTGAATCCTGTTTGGGAGGTGTTTTTTCTTTATCTGTTGTAACTCCAGGAGAGAGGGGGTGACTGCCTTTCTGATAACAAACCATCTGTTGAGACCGGGTTGGGTATTGTTTCTTATCTTTGTTCACTCTTCCACTACCTCCATGGGGATCTCTTCTGTTAATAGGGCAATTAAAGCTCACCAATGACATGATACAATTCATCATCCTATTGTGAGATGCTCCACCCAGGGAGAAGGAGCCAAACCATTTCCACCTAGATAAAAAGGAGCCACAAGTGTCACCAAGTACTCCAGTGCTCCCACAGGACTCCCAAAGGAAGACTGGACCCATCTCTGGACCCTTGGCTCCACAGGACCATCTCTACTTCCAACAGGACCACATCTGCCACTTCAGAAGGGCTTAGTTTTGGACTGTTTCCAACACCCTGACCAACAGGGCATCAGGTTGCATTTCTGACTCTGTCAGGGTTTTTCTAGGATTTCTTGTTTGTTTGTTTGCTTATTCTCTTGTACTGCAACATTTGTACTTTTAATATCCCTAGTAAAGAACTGCTATACCTATTCCCAAAATCTTTGCCTGACAGCCTTTTAATTGCAAATTTATAAAAATGGGGGGAGGGGGGGGGGGGGGGGGGGGGGGCGCTTACATTCCAAGGGAGACTCCAATCTTCATTGGCAGATACCCGTCTATCCAAACCAAGACAACATCACATCTGGCACAAAGCCATGTATATACAAAAGTTTCCCACACATGTGAGGAAAAGGAATGAGTTACGTACCTTGAACAAAAGACTTTGAGGGAAAGATGTTACAAAAACTGATGCTAATTTATCACATCTGCTTCTTACCTACTTGACCAGCAATCATGCGACACCGAGGTATTAGAAGTAACGCTTTAATATAGAATTAGATGCCTAACCTCACAGCAGCACTGAAAATTATAATGGCTTTCAGGAGCTGACATGAACTGGCTTTTTACTTGCAAAACACTACATAACACACAAATATGGTTTGTCAGAATAACAAATCCTGGTTTTGACTCTCAGAGTGATATTCCCTATTGACAGCTATACCATACCACCAGGTGGGTTTTGAATGCTTTCCAGCAGCATTGCAAGCATTGTCACAGTCATGTTTTGCTTTTTACTCTGCAGCAAAATAAGAATGTCAAAATTTCACACATAATTCTCTTAAACAAATGTAAGAGTGACCTGTTTTTCGAATTCTGAGCCAAGTATTCTTTGAATTCATTCCTCCCCCCACCATGTTTGACATGAGATGGCTCTATAGACAGTTTTATTGCTTTTTTTTGGTTATATCAAAGTTAATAATACTTTGGAGAATAGTGACATCTACAAAGCAGTCTGCTGCCAACAAAAGCAAGTAAACCAGAAAACTTGCAGTCAGTTTTTGAAATTCTGTAGCTACAGATTACATTCTAAATGGACAGTAATGGGATATGCAGTGTACAGCCATCTATCACACAAAAAATTGGAGCAAATACTGAAAGAGTGGAGCAGATTTTTTTTCTCTTCTAAAAGCCTGAATACTGCCCATATACTGCCTTCCACCCTAAATGCAAGTAAGCAAGGGCTACATTACCCTACCAATTTCCCTAAAGAGAAAATTTATGCAAGTAACTTCCCTACAAACACAGCAGGAAGGAATTGACCCTGGGGCTTCCAGTAAAGAAAGCCAGTAAAAGTCACAAACTGAATGGATACTAGCACCCTTATTCATAATTTAAAGCTCTATTGAACAAAGCACTTCAGACTTAATTCAATTTCATACCAAGCAATGCACAATGCAGACATTTTTCTGATCTTGTTTCAGCCATAAATGCATGTTCTTGCATATGCTATAGAGATTCTGAAGATTCGGTGCTCGTCTTGCTGGCCAGCCACATTCAGAAACCTGCAATGAGAGAGACAAGAGACAGCTGACATGAGAGATATGAAGTGCAATAAAATGAGGATAAAGTGCAATAAAACTTCAGTTCTATTGATGCCTTAAGTTTTAGCTTTCATACTTTTCAGATTCCGTACTGCATTAGTATATAACTCTGAACTTCATATAAAGTGTTAGCAAGTTCTTCTCACAGTTTAGTTAGACCAAACAATCCTTTTCCAGCCCGAGAACCAAGGACACCATTGCAGCTTCAGGCCCAAGAAGTATAAACAGCAGCAAACTGAGGAGAGCAATCTAGAAGAATGGGACCTCATAACCTGAAGCTGTAATCAGACAATTAACCCCAATGTGCAAATGGACCAAAACTTAGAAAAGTGTGAAAATGTGGTACCCATTGTCCATCTTGGGTGTAGGCTTGGCCAGGCTCTTGTACTGCCCAAGGTGTATCCTTTGAATGCCTTTTAATAAATACCTATTTTATTCCTTTAACACTCTCTAGTCTCTGTTCTAGGTAGCCTCTCAAGGCATCACTGTCTACAAATCTGCTGCAAAAGAAGTATCAAGAACTCAGATTACTACCTGAAATATTCTTAGAGGAAGGAGTAAAACAAAACAGCTTTCAACTTGATCTGTGCACGTGTACTTTAAAAAAATAAAACAAAACAAACAAACAAAAAAACCCCAAAAAAACAAAACAAAAACACACACAAAAAAACCAAACCAAAACAAACAAACAAAAATAAACCACCACAAAAACCAGCAGAAATATTAGGTTTCTTTCAATATTTGTTCTTTGTTCAAAGAGCTTGAATTGCTCAGTAATATTCCATTTACAATTACTGCTTCAAAACACTAACAAAACATTAGCTTCACTGCTAAAAATCCATCTTAGAATCAACTGTCCAGTAAGGATGCAGTATATGAAACTTGATTCTTGGGGCACTTGAAACACCTGAAGAGTAGATATATTCAGGATCAAAGAAGCAAGTTACAAATGAAGCTTTTTCTACTTGTTTTTAGTCTCATATTGAAGACCAAGTTTTCCTATCAGCAACATGTCTTCCTATCTAGATAAAGAACTCAAGAGTTACTCTGAGAGAATTACCTGAGCTTATTACTACAAAAAACTGTGGTTGTGCCAAGCACAGGAAAAAAGACTGAAATAAACAGTCTAGGTCTCCTATAACTTTTCATTGTAGTTTAGTATTTTAATTAAAAAATAAGGCCATTTCAAAATGCATCACTTTGTAAGAGATTTAAATTGCACATTCGTTTGTTAGCGCAAGCTTATGTAAAGTCACCAGCAAACAAAGAAAAGCTAAGGCAAAAAGTCCTTTATATCCCTGCTCACCACACGATTCACTGTGTGCTTCAGTACATCTCAAATATTACAACAGTAGCGTGTGCTGCTTTCAGCTGGAGTAGTTTTCTCCATAGTAACTAAATGAGGCTATGTTTGTATTTGTGAGGGGAACAGTGTTGATAACACAGGGATTTTTATTTTATTGGTAAGCACAGCTTAGACAGAGTTAAGGTTTTTTCTGCTTCTCACATCACCTCACCAGCAAGAAGGCTTGGGGTGCACAAGAAACTGGGAGGGGACACAGCTAGGACAGGTGACCCCAGCTAACCAAAGGAATATTCCATACCACAGGACATCATGCTCAGCCCATAAAGCTGGGGGGAAAAGAATGGAAAGGGAAACATTTAGAGCGATGGCATTTGTCTTCCAAAGCAATCATAAGGCATGATGGAATTCATGATTCCTGGAGATGGCTGTACACCTGCCTGCCCAAGGGAAAAGGTGGATAAATTTCTTGTTTTCCTTTGCTTCCAACTGTGATTTTGGCTTTACCTATTAAACTGACTTTATTTCAACCCACAAGTTCTCACTTTTAGCTTGTGATTCCCTCCCCAGTTCCACCAGGGAGGAATAATCAAGCAGCTGTGTGGGGCTTGGATGCTCGCTGAACTTAAATCACAACACTGCAAAAGAACCATATTGAAGCACTGGAGCTTCAGACCAGAGCACAGCCTAAAAAATGTATTCAAAAAAGCAAAAAGTATTGATTTCCCTTCTAATTTACCATTTACTTTCTACTCAAACACTAGGTTTCCTACAAAAACATCATTACTTTCTGTTTCTTTAGCTGTATTTTAAACTCTAAACGTCCTGACAATTAGCAGAATCATGGATAGTGCACAAACTCTTAGAGCAACCTATAACAAGAAGGACTAGCAGATAAGACTTCAAAACTACCATTAATTTTAACCAAGATTAAAGAAATCTGTAGAAGTTTCATACAGATAGCAAACAGAAAGAAACCAATAACATGTAATTTCATAAATACCTTCTAAGCAAAGTGTCAGAATTAAGAATTTTAGAAGCTGTTCTCCTCTGATCATGTTTAAAGACTTGCCATAATCATCTTTTGCAGGCATTAAAGTAAAACTAAGCTTCTTTAGGTTCCTACATGGCTACTCTCACCCAGCACTGAATAATGAACTTAGTACTGCTGGACATCTCAATTTCAAGAACAGGCAGGTAGAGTTCCAAATACAATTAGAGTTTGTTTCCAAGTAAATTAACTGCCTTCCTAAACACTCCTAAACAATAAAGTGGTCACAAACCTGTAATGTTTCAAATCATTATGACCTGCTTTGACTTCCCAACAAAACCAAGATCATATTACCAGTCTTAGTACCAACACATCAGAAATACCAGGTGTATAGTCACCTCAGACATGCATAACCAAAAAATCCATTGGTAAGCAAATTCCCAGTCACAGAATTTATCATTCCATAAACAGAGACTGATCACTTTGCAAGATGTGGAACAAATCAGTTCACTGCATCAGTCTCAGACTTTCCAGCAATCTAATGTTAAAAAGAATTGCTGAACGTTTTGCTTTGAGGTATCTGCTACAAATAATCAGGCAACAGATTTCCTGCATAATCAAGCTTTTTTGCCTTCCATCTTGAATAGCTTCTGCCTGAACCTCATATTGAACCAGATACAGATAAAGAAGCTGATTGCATTCATCCAAAGAGGCAGTAATGATTTCTTTCAGGAGTGACAATACTTCATCATGTTTACAAGGAAACAAAAGGAAGTGACAGCACTAGAAAGAATGCACTAAATATACCTATTCCTGATATGTTAAGACAACTCTGAAATAATGCTGAAACTGAAATAATTCTAAGGATGGCTCTGCATAAAGCCCAAAAGGCTTTATTATTCTGTAACAAATAAAGGTTCTAGACTCTCTTCTCGGCAGACAGTATTGTGTGGAAGAGATGTGATGACTACAGACTCTTGAGGTGCTGGACAACTCACAACACAGTAACAGCCCCGACTGTAGAGCCTCTTACAGGACAGCTGAGGTTTACTTAGGAGCAGACACTGAAGTCCAGTATCTCAGCATCTAACAAGATGTCCTCAATACCTTGTTGCTGAATTAGGCAAATGTCTTCATATTAGTATCACAGAAATTGCCAGGAAGGATAATGGAGGCTCAGCCAAGCTAATACTAAAGATGGTGGGAACAATCAGTCAGCTATGGCTGAGTCATACGGGAGTCAAATGCTATGTAGTGGGACAAGGAGAAACCCCAGTGAACAGGTTATGCCAATCAGTCACTATGTGCTTGATAAAGGAAAACAGTAGAATATGGGCGATATTGACATTTTCATAAGACTTCAGTTACTTTAAGTATTCTCCACCTAAATTTGAAACACTTAAGGTATTTGGGCATGTTTTCAAAGATATCACTATCCTAGAGAAAACAGACTTTAGTTAGTAAGATTAAAGATTAGTCTCTACCTGTTAAGTTTGGACTTAAAGCAAAGACAAGGAGAATATAGGAATACAGGTCTTTGACCTTGTGTTTATACTTATTCTTTTGTCATCTTTCTGATTAACCTACTTTAACCTTTTACAATAGAAAGCTGGAGGTAAATTGAAAGCATTGTGTTTCAAGGCCCTTTAGAGAAATACACAAAAACTATACACACCCTGTTATGGAATCTTGAAGGCCTGTATGTTCTTGGGGAGAGATTGTACACAGCATAATGGCCAGGATGTTTAGAGTCCAGACACAACCGCACATCTTCTATATTATTTTTGATTGCAGATTCTACACCTTCAGCTGGAAAGGACATCACTAAAGACAGAATAAACAGCAATTGAAATTTTTCATATATTAAGACCAAGGAGAAATTACGTTTAAGAAAGACATAGATACCATACCGGCAATTCTGGAAGTGATGTATGATATATCCAAGTCTCCTTTTGCATAACTGAAAGAGAATGCATCAATGTTAATAGTGGGAGATACAACCATTCAAGTCTTAAGCCTAAAAGCCAGATCTCGCAGGTGGCACTCATCACCAGGACTAATGTGTCATTTCTTCCATCTGAGGCTTGTTACATTCACATTTCAACAGTTTCAGAGCAGAGCCTTCAGAACAGATACTGTGTTTAAACACTTACTCATTTAAATCAATTGCACTAAAACCATCTGTGGGATTTTGTACCGATGCCTTTAATCTTTAACCCACTCCTCTAGCCCCTGCTCTTACTAATAAAAATACAGTGTAGGGTGTCAGTTTGAAAGCCTGATGAGGATACACTAACATTTTTAATGAAGAATATCTCAATGCTTAAAAGAAAGACTACTAGTTGAACATCAAAGTTTAAATTACATAACTGTGGCTCGTTACTATCCAGCATAGATGGCCATGCTGCCCAGTATCCAAATTCCATATGGACAGTGTCAAGAACACTTCCTGTCTAGTCACTCAGGAAAGACTCTGATAGTCCCACTCAAACCAGACTTGTCACTGCCAGGACTGAAGCCCCTTTGCAGCTGGAGAGCCAATGGGAGCCCTGCTTGACTCCTTACGCACCCCACACTCACAGAGTCAGACCACGTTTTCTTCCTTACCAGTCAGACCCCAGGTTTCCTTTAACAGTCCCAGATCTATGGTTGCTTTAAGTAATTTAATCCTCCTCCAGCAACAGAGTAACAACTGTAGCTGCTGCCACCCAGGAGGAACTCCCGAAAAAGGAAATGGTGGGCTTTTATATTCTCACAGTCCATGGGTGCCAAAATCTGGGGTCTTCCTGCTGAGTCCTCGGCTCCTACGGTGTCTTAGTGTCCAGTCATCTGGCTGGGTCACAGGTGCCTGTGCTGTTTGCTGTGCCAAACATTGGCAATTCCTGGCCTCTTGCCTCAGGCTCCCAGCCGGAGCTCAACCTGCAGCTCCCACTGCAGTGCACCCCAAGCTACCTGCACTCAACATAGAGGATACTCGAATGTCTTTCCTCGTTTAAACAATTATTCCAAAAATTCACTTCCAGAACTCCCGTAGAGAGCAAGGCATTAATCATTATTCATCTCTCTCTCATACAATTGCGCAGTTTAAAACTGCAGCCTTTTCAAAAAATCTCCCAGTGATGATACTTAGGTCTGTTCCCTGCACCTTTACCTAATCATCTACATTATGTCAACAATTAACTAATTTAAGGCCACTATTGTTTTTTTGTTTCTATGGTATCTGCTATGTTGCAGAATGAACAAGCAAGAGAAAAGAACTGAAGCAACCCAGCACAGGCCAACAACCTTGAGTATAACTACACAGGTCTGCACTCCTGGATTGGCAAAATAAGAACAAATCTCACCAACAGAATTTGATTTAGATATCCCTAACTTAAATATCTCAGTAGCCTATTAACTCCAGAATATCAAAATGTCATCAAAACACCATGATGCATATTTAATTAATTCAGAGGCATTAACAAAACTTTTATATCTCAACACAATTTCAAGACACTGCTTAGAAGAGCAGACCAAGGATACTGCATCTGAATTTTGAAACACCAAGAAAGAAGAGTTTTGATTCTCTGCTGCTTGCTAGTAATAACAGAGGTTAGAGGGAATGTTTAAAAATACACACTGTATTTATAAATATATATTTAATATACAAGGATAGTGAGGAGGATTTTAGATTAGGGAAGAAAAAACTTCTGAATGCAAGGCCATTTAACAGTATTTATGCAGAATGGCATAATCAGTGTCCTAGCAATGATGATGATTCACTGTCTCAAACTGAAACCACAAAGAAGTTTGAGTCTCACTAGACAAAGCATTAAAAAAGCCCAAAACCCTCAGCCTTGAGAAATCTTGCATAAGGAGGCAGACAAATGGGCACAATTTCAAACTTTTTTTCACCTTTGGAAGGACATATTTCATCATGTAATTTCAGGTAGTAATCCTCTTGCAGCCAAACTAATTAAGGCAGAAATTTACATTCGGCGCTAATAACAATTGCTTACTGAAATTTGTGATGATTGTAGTTCTTTATAGAGCTGAGAAGTGTCAAATGCTATTTGTTGATTATATCCAGCGGCTTCAAGAAAGAAAACACATAATCATTCTAATATCATTTTTTTTTTATGGTATCAGGATAAAAGACCAACTAATACAACAGCTGTAGAACACAGAACTATTATCCCTTCAATGCTATAACACTGAGGTTAAGCAGCAACTTGTAACACTGGCACAAAACTATTAAGAGAAAAAAAAAACAATGGCACTCACAGCCATTCCCTTGGGAAGACTTTCAGATATTGACTTTTTACTACCAACACCACTCATCTTAGCTTTGGTTTTTACACTTGTCTAAATTAAAAAGTAACATCAGGAGCATGTCTCTCACCATAAACACATAGATGTAAAAGTGCAGTTTAGTATGTCAACAACAGAGCACAGCATAGCCAACTTAAGCTTCATATTTTGCAGGATTATCCCAAGTATGTGACTATTACACTGAAAAAGCGTCAGAATTTTTGCACAGTCTTAATTAAAATGAAGCTTCTTAATTGTAAAATCAACACAAGTCTCCAGAACATGGAGACCATGGTCATCATGTCCTTGAATTAACTGAACTTTATTCTGAAGATTTCACAGCTATTTCAGTAGTAAGAACTGAACACAAGGTACTCTGTTTTCAGCGAGTATCTTATGTCAGAATGGTAACTGAGATTTCTTTAAATGTTAAGAAGGTGAAAAAAACATATATTCTTCATGTTGTTTAAGCATTCCTATGCATTTCAAGATAAAACTTTCTTAACTAAAAATCACAAATCAGGTCTTTCATATGCTTAAACAGCAGAAATTTCATTTAGACAGCAGTTTTGCTGGCAGGTGATAAGAGAAGGAAAGCATGCAAACATAGATATACATGAAGTGTTTTCAGCCTATGATCCAACATGAGAAACTCTGTGCGCTTTTAAGGATCTAATTAAGCTCAACAAAAAAGTGTTATATGACGCCAACGTTTAGCCACTTTTCTGACGACACCAGGCTTCTTCAAAACTGGGACTACTATTGTGGGATGAGACTAGACTAGTCTAGTCTCTGTATGGAGGCATGGGGTAATTTCCTTACAATATCCAACTGAGGCCTACAAGAAAGCTGGAGAGGGACTTTTTGCAAGGGCATGTAATGACGGGACACAAGGAAATGGCTTTAAACTGAAAGAGAGCAGATTGATATTAGTCTGGTCTAGTTGAAGGTGTCCCTGCCCATTGCTCAGGGGTTAGAATCAGATGCTGCTTCCAATCCAAACTACTGTTTAAGTCTATGAAATTAAACAAATAAGACATGAAATTGTGATTTTGCAGAACAAATTTCAAAGCAAAAATAAGAAGCTCTAACTACATGTTAAAAACTTCTCACTGTGTTGAGCATTTGGTTGTCGATAATGGTTGGCATTAACATTCTTGCCAGAGACTAGAGATACACCTAAAGACTGTAAGTAATATTAAACAAGACCATTCCAGCAAATTAAAAACAATTGAACTAAAATTAGCAACTAAACTCACAAAATAAACTAGTTAACATACAGAACAAAATTCTACAACAGTACATTCTGTTTACTGACAGCCGAATGATAAAGAGCAAAGAACAACAGACTAACCACCACAGCTACAATGTAGCATATAAACCATTAAGCTAAATACCGCCCTAACACTAAGCAATCTTCCTCCAGACATCTCTACATTTAAAAGATTAGAAGAAAAATCTATCCATCGATTTTTCCAATTTACTTTTTAAAAGTCAGGAAGAAAAACAGCACAAAAATTCACATCAATCTGTTCCCACTTGGTTTTGCTTCATAAAACTGAATTAATTATGCAACTACTTAGTGCAATGCAAAAATCCATGAAATAAAATATTAAACAAGAAACAAAATTACCTTAAAAGCAAAGAAAGCAAGCATAAAAGGCAGCTAGTGGGTCCTAGATTACTATATCATAATCTCTTCAGCAAATGACTGTTTTGACAAAGCAGTGGAAGACTGATCACTAGTTTCACCTCCTGCTTTCGATACCAGTGAAGATCCGAACCTTAAAACCTTGAGCTCTGTTTTTTTGGCAGGGCATTTGTAACCTGTATGGATGTAGGCCTCAATAAGCATAAAAACTGATCAAAGGCACAGAAGCTCCACAGACAACGAACCAGTGAGCTGTGGCTGCATAGCTGCAGGCTGAGCTTTCAGGCACATGAGCACATCTGCTGGTTCCAAACTCCTGTCTGTGCAGATGGTGCCACTTCACAAAGTAATGCAGATCTTCTCCATTACCATCCTGGTACTTACTTTTAAATCAGTTTGTAACAAGAGGGCTGAACCTCTGTTGTTCTTTGTCCTCTCTCAATTAACTACAACCTGCTGCATCTGCCGGACCTGAACCTGCAACAGAGGTTATCACACTTGCAACTGAGGTGGCCTGAGAGGGACAATGAAGATGGTCCTCATTTACTCTCCTGTTCCTAGCAGCCTGTAATGTGTTTCAGTTTTCAGATTTTATGATTTATTAGGACTAACAAGAGACCAACATCAGAATCAAGCTAAAGGTAGCTACAGAAAAAATTAACTTTTTTTGTCACAACAACAAAATGCTTACATCTTACACTGTAATTTAGATTCAGTGTAATAGAAGTCTATCTGCAGACAAAGGAAGTAACTCTGTAATTCAGAAAAGCAATGATAACTAAGAAGGAGAGAGCCCACCTAATGAAATGGTAGACTCCAACACGAAAAGTGCATAAGTGGGGTGTGGAAGATGCATGACAAAGAAGAGACATTTTAATTTTTCCAGAATGTCTGCTTCTTATGCTGGTTGACGGGTTTTGGAAAGGCAGTCGAAGATGTAACAGCAGAATGGTATTCTTACATCACTGACTGTATCAGCTACACCCATGTGTCCTAGGGTGACTTTATGATGCTTGTATCCCCAGTTGTCTGTTCTGTTTGTGCTGTATGTTGTGTTCTGTACCTTTAAGACTGGTTCTGAGAGTGAAGCAGGGAAGAAGAGGCATGCAGTTTGTTTTGAAAAACAGCCTTCGCTCCTTTGCACGTCTCTTGGGATGGTGTTGTTCAGCTGAGGCACAGACAGCAGCAGGACAGAGATCTTTTTTGCTTTTAGTTAGTTTAGCTAGCTGAGGCAAAGAAGCTTCCTGGACTGTTTTTTTCCTTTTCCTTGGGACTGTTTAAACCTGCTCTGGACTGAAAAACCCAGAGGAGCAGTGGGGAGCTGGCACCTGTGGCCCAGCGGGGCCTGGGCCTCCACAAGGATTGATAAGGGACTGACCGAGCCGAGCTACATCTGCAGCAAGAACTTTCTCCATTTGTCATCTCACTCCAGAACAAGAGGTTTTATTGTTTCACATTATTCATTCTTTGTGCTTGTGGACACTTTGTTTGCTGCATAAGTATTTTTTTCCACTTTTCTCCGAGGAAGTTTTTTTCCCAGACCAGCTGGGGGGAGGGGCCATTTGGGTCTGCTTCCCAGAGGGTTTTCTCTCTCTATTTGGCTGTTTTCTCCCAAATTTGCCCGGAATCAGGACACCACAACACAAATTTGTGAAGGCAGAGAATGAACATGACAGAAACAGACACGCCCTACAGTACATGCAAACAAAGAATTAACAATTCAGCTTGATTAAAACACAGTTTAAGAATGCACAAGCCCAGTGGTAGAACTCTCAGCAGAACAGAGAATGTAAAATACTAAAGGACCTAAGCCTACCTTAGGCCCTATAGAACAGTAAGCATTGGTCATGTTAATTCACGTTTTACCATTTCACTGAACTGTTAAATACAGTAAGGATTCAAAATAAAAGGCAATACAAAGAATGAAGAGTACACAGCTCAGGACTGCTAAATAATACTGGCATATTACAAGTGGAGAGAGTTTGTCTTTCAATCACTGGAAAATAAGTATTAAAGTAACTGATTCTCACTAGTCGAATTGCACACTTGGAACATTCCCTCTTTTTCCCCACTGTTCAGCCCAATGACTAAATACATTTAGATAATGCAAGAAAAGAAAAACACAGTTGTATGGAGACAGACGGTGCTCCACAAAACCAAGATTTACTTATGATAGTACAGAATTTAAACAAAAAATTTGACAGTTTCACATATTGTATCAAAGGTGATAGTCAAGAGTCATCTAAACAAAAACCTTTATTCAACCAACCAAGCCCAAAACATCTGAGAGGGACTGATCTCCTGAATCTTAGGACATAGCATACACTGTCTGACAATCCTGTCAATCCACCACACTCCATGCGAATGTGTTCTCCTGAGTAGCTTGAAAATGTCTCTGGCTGATTGATCTTATTTGGATATGACAATATACCTACCCGTTAGAAGCTACAAACCAGTACCAAGTCAAACAATTACATTTTCAAGATACTCAATTCTTGTAAACATCCATATGTGACTTACTGTAATTCAAACAAATGAGGTGAAAGTAGTGAGTTTTCCTTTGACTAATATTTAATAAATTCCACAAGCCAGGTGCTAAGCTGTTGCATTCAGCCACAGAACACTAACTAGCAACTGAAAAGAGGCATACTAAGTCTCAACAGTAAGACAGATGCAAGACTTATTTTGGGCAGTCACCATAATTTAAATGAACAGTTGTAGAGAAGAGCATGAGAAGTGAACAGAATCTTTTCAGACAGCAAGTACTCACTGTCCAGTATTTCAGAAGTTGCTAGATGAGCTCTGCAGATGAGGTTAGATGTACAGTTACTGTTCTATTCCTTGCTCACTACACTTACTAGGGAAGCAAAGGAAATCACACAAAGCAAAAAAGGTACACACATCTGTAAGGTAAGAGAAATAAAAATAAGGTGTAGGCACAGCACAAGCCATTTCATATTAAAAAGACCATTTTAGACAATCCTAATCCATCGCCAGAAAAGGGAAAACCCGCACAAGATGAAATTCAAAAAAGTAATTAAACTTCCAGTAGCTTTTAAGGAAGAAACCACTTGCAAGAGCAGGAAAAGAAAACTGTTTCAAACATAACTAAGTGACGGAGGTGCACCCAGAAATTCAGGTGGAGTCAAGAGAATAAGAAAGGGAAGTGTAGGAGTACTTCAGATGCATGTAGTGTATAATAAAAACACAGTAAGATCTAATACACAACCATGGGAAAGTAGGGGTTGTAACTTTGCCAAACTCCTTTTCATCATGCAATAGTTTGTCCCCTTTGTACACCTCCCTGTCCTGTGTCCTTGTGGTTTACCCAGGGAGAAAAGTTTAATGTCACTGTTCCAATTATTTCTATAGAGAGATTAAGGACAAACCAAAGCACTGCAGCCTTTAAAAAATAGAGTACCTGGCCTTTCTAAGCCGTATTTAGAAGTTTAAACAGACTAAGTGTAAGAGCAAACAGCTAAAAACACACTTGAAGTGGATACAGAGATGCAGTATCTACAAATCTAATTTACCTGATGATTACAAATATTTTAGAGCAGTACTACACAAATTAACACACAAAGTAACACACAAATTCTGAAAAAAACCAACATATGAAGAAACGTATTTCACAAGCTGTAACACAACATCCCAATTAAAGGGACACAAAGCCTACAGTGAGAAAGAGTTCAGTATTCTTCTGGAGGCTCCAGCTCAGACATAGTATTCGGTAGAGACTTACCTGCTCTTACCAGAACTAAGAAAACCCTTCGACATCGCACAGAATTTTATTACGAGCTAAAAATGTATAAATTGTACAGACTGATTAATATTGATCATAAGGAAGTACTAGAAATATTTGAAATGGAACTGAAAACCTGATTAGGGAAAAAAAAAATCACACAATACCAATCTGAAAACATACACCTCTAAACATGGGAGTATTCATACATGCAATACAGGGCAAAGGAGAAAAACAGTGAAGTTCCTCTCACAGTCCTGAAGGCATAGGATTCCACCTGGAAACTAAACTGAAGAGCCTATTTCTCTGTAGGATTTTCCCCTCCACATCTATTCCCTTGGTTTGTACCTTTCACCACTCCATCTTTTTCACTCCATCTCTTATTCATGAAGGCCCTATCTAATAATTCAGTTCTCCACACTGCTCCAGCTCCCACCTGCTCATGTCTCAAAAGTTTTCAGTATTTAAAATACAGTAGGACTAGTAGTACTTATGGACAGGCTCTTACTGCAACATTCTCAATTCTAGTATGACTGTTGAAATACCTTTTGTATTAATATCATACATAAATCTCAGGAGGTAGCTATCAGTTGTTATAGCTCAAACTTGGACAAATATGCTGAATTTACCATTTCTGGAGTAAACTCCTGTGCCTTCATTTAGAACTCTTACCACCATGATTTAAATTTTTTTTTTTATTTTTTCTTTTTTTTACTCACTTGGCCACAGACTGGATAACTTTAGAAGATGTATCCTTAATATTAGTGAAAAATCGCTCTGTTCCACCCCTCAGAATATCAAAGAACCCTCCATAAGTCTGGTCACATTCCGCAACGGTCAGGCCTAGAGTAGTTGAATAAAAATAATTGTACTTTATTATGGAGCCCATTCCAGGATATGACTTAAAGTATGTTGACTATAAAGCTGGAAGGAAGTGAATGCACATACAGGCTATACCTCACTGTAAGGCTCACAGTTCCAAAGCTCTCCTTAACTATGACCTGTGCAAAAAAATAATACTACCTGCAGTCAGGAAGTACTAGTGATTTATTTAACACATTGTTTAATTTGCTGTCTGTATTCAAGAGAAAACAAGCTAAAAAATTCTGGAAGTAAGGCATATGTTTCATAATGTCAGTGTAGCAAAACATTGCCTTTCTTTAGCACCAGTTGCTAAAGTGCAGCTTATCATTAGCAGATCTAGTTAATCATCTCCAGGAGACATTTTAATGCAGAGCATCAGAAGCAGCTGGCATAGTTAAGCTTAAGTCTTAAATACAACATCCCAGATAGCACATGACAGCACAATATCCCTATGAATACAATTGTATAAAACAAATAGTAGGCATTCTTGCACGAAACAGAAGACCAGACAGACTTTTGATTATAACTGCATTAGGTGCTGGATTCTTTCACAGAAATTGATATACACATATTATTAGTGCAGTAAGTGTAACCCAATTTTAACATTTCCCCTGGAAAATTAATATCACTTGTCTCATTGATAGTTCACCATAATTGATATCAAGCAAGAAATACCAAGCTGGAAGGAAAACTCAGTAAAATATGAAATTGTCCCTTGATTTCTTCTACACTAATTGAAGTGCTCCATATTCAGATATAATAGTTAACACGGTGCAGAAAGAACAGTAAAAAACTAGATGCAAATAAGCCTATCAAGCTTTTTTTCTTTATTATATTAAGTATTTTCAACTGAATGTACATAAATATCCATTTCTACCAACTAAGTATGTCAGCTTTTAACTGTGTCATTTTGGAGATGTGTTTTGGTTGATTGCATTTAGTTCTGCTAATCCACCTACTGTTTTTCTCAGATGGAACCCCAGCTCCTCCTCCTCACCACTAATGTCCTATGGTGCAACCCTCTCCTGAAGTCTGGCCTGGACAATGCTCCCACAATGAGCTGTGCTCAAGGCAGTACCAGCGACAGCTGCTCCTGAAAGTGCTGACTGGATAGCCACTAGACTGAATTTAGACTGCTGAATTTAGACTGAATTCAGCCTTTTCCCTTTGAGGCTGTCAGACATGGATCTTCTGGAAGTGAAAATCTAAAAAGCTTTAGACTTCTATCACTGTCAGATGCACTCCAAAATATCATGGAGGGGGTCAAAAGTCTTTTTGGGCAGGAGAGATAAGGAGAGAGAGGTGGACGCAGATGGTTGCAGAAGTATTTCCTCCTCATACAGGCTTTTTCCAGTCTAAAATAAACACATATGAGGTCAGCAACTTCCAAGCATTACTGAACTACTATGGTCAATAGCCAGAATCCCTACAATTGTTTCTGCATTTCTTTATTAAGCTCTCTCATCTACCAGACGTGAAGCCCATACTAACACAAAGTGACACCAATGCACCACAAAAAGCTGCTATCTTTTTATGTTGTAACACTTCTGATGGTAGATAGTTCCTCTTAAAAACCAATGGCAACTCACTTTTTTTACCTCAGAGATTCAGCGTTAAACACAAACTCAGGCTATGTCCTGATTTCAGTACCTTCTGCCACAAAGTAACAATGTTTCAATTAAAATACAGAACCCGAGTATTTTTAACAGCCTAAATTCAAACTTTATTAAATGCTGCTCTTCAGACAATGCACTTTCAAATATTGTCACTTAGTTAAAGCAAAAGAAATTCAGGGTTTAAAATAAGTTACTTTCACCTGTTTGTCATAACCTAAAGACTCTTCCTCTAAAGCTCTTATTCCTTAGACCATTATTACTTCTCATAGCCACGCTTTCATCAAGTTTTATTTCACTTATGTCAACACTCCTGCCTCTACCAGTGAATAGTGCACTTTAAATTATTTTCCATAGGAAATGTAATTTTTATCTTGCACAGCAATGAACTTGAGAAATTCATATTTCCATGTATCAACATAAAATCAAACCCTGCAAAAAAAAATAATACAAGGCTAGAAGCAATGATATAAATGTCAAATAGCTAGTACTAGGGCCAAGTATCTAAAACCCCCAAATTAATTCTTTTCCCCCATGGAAGACACACAATTGTCTTTATACTAATATGACACCTCTTTTTGAACATACCTGCATTGTACAAATTGTTGAGCTGCCCTGCAGGCTTGGAGGTCTGTGAAACAGAGGTCACAGATGTCCGAGGCTGAGCATTGTTTCCATAGCCTCCATTTTGTTCCAGGAGCTGAGGAGAATAACAGTCCAGATGAGAAATTTTTTTGCTAATTTAGCCATCTTGCTATGTTTGGCAAACTACTGCTACTTGGTGAGAACAGGCAAACTGAACGTCAGGACAAAACCAGAAAGTTAACATACACTAATTGACTCACCAGCAGTATAGTGCAAATTGAACACTGAACAGGAGATACCTAAGTGGGTTTCAAGTTAGTGTAAGCAGAGCCTTCATATCTGAAACTTTTCTGTGCAAGTTAATTATGATAAAACACAGCACGTCAAACAGAGTGCTAGCACACAAAAGAATAAACTAAGAGGATGAAAAGATTCCAAAAAGCAGTAAGAAATGCTAAATTTCTTTTAAGGTCTGTGTGCTTTAAGGGATGTATTTTCAAAGACCCTATGAGCGGTACCAATCAATTCAACAGAACTTCAGAATAAATCAGTGCAAAATTTTCAAAATACTAAGGAACAGGGGACCTGCTCTGAAATCTTTTACTAAATGCACATACACTGCAGAGAACAGAAAGGAGGCCTAATCAATAATACTCCTTTTGAGACATTTTTACCTCTGTGATGGGGGATTTAGGATTGACATTCCTAGCTGCTGCAATCTCCTGCAGCTGGTTCACAAGTTCAGTGATTGACAACCTCTCCTCTGGGTTCACTTTCAAAGTGGAGCCTAAAAAAAAGAGATTCAGACAATGCAACAAACCCTTCAGAGCTGTTCTCCCAACTGATAACAATTTCTTCAATACATTACAGTGCAAAAAGCAAACATATGAACAGAGTGAAGAAACTGCTAAATCAAAATCCAAATATAATTCTCATAATAGTATCCATGAGAAAAAAACAACACTACCTAGGATCAATAATATTTCAAAGAATACACCTTGAGATCAGTTAATAAAGAACATCAGAGGTAACTTTGTGTCTAATACTGTTGGAGTTGAATACATTTCTGGGACAGTAATTAATATTTCCAGTAATCCATCTGAAACCTAGAGTAAATAGAGATTTTTACTCAAATTCAAAGAAATCAAATCACTAGTTGTTCCAATGGACTAATTCAGATACTACACAAGACACTTAACAGAAGTAAAAGCAACTTTCACACAAAATGTCTTTTTTTTTATAATGGATTAAGATTATTAATAAAATAAGAAGTTGCTGCAGTTTACCTTTTCACCCGTCATATGTTGTCAGATTATACCCTTTTCTGACTGAGAAATGGGGCAACTGAGAGGTGTTTTAAAAACTTATATTCAATTTTCAGTCCCATGTGAAGGGTAAGACAATATACATGTTACAAGTCACACCATCACAGTCAGAAGCCAACTATTTCCTAATTACAATACATTATAAGCATTTCTTGGCTGATCAGCTTTCGCCACACAATGCTGTTAATGCCTTAAAGCCAATCTAAAATGACCCCTCGTGGGTCCTAATACAATGCACCTTTCATAGTTCTATTTCTCCAAAGTATCTAGGCTTACTTGCAAGGCCATCCTTTGAAACTGGCTTCTAGTTCCATTTATTTCTCAACAATGTCCATCCTATTCCATGACATTTCTAAGTCAGCATTTCTTATCTCAAGGTTTGCATACAGATGCACATTATGTGAGCCTTCTGTCAGGCTCTGAGAATTCTCTACAAATCCATTTCCCACAACATGCCAATAACATTTAACTATCCATAAAACAACTGTCAGTAACAACATGCATCCACAAAGACGCTGAATAAAACACACTGTAAACTTACGAATGAGATCATGAAACACAGAGTAGCGGGTGTCATTTTGTGGGATGACGTATTTCCCATTGACTATGCGAAGTTTAGCTCCATCTTCAAATGGGTGTTGCCTAAAGCACAGCAAATACAGGATACAGCCCAGAGCCTACAGAGATAAACAGAGATACTACATAGAATCACGTGAGAACTTTAGGCTGGAAAAGACCTTTGTGATCCTCAGGTTCAAATGTTAACTCAGCACTGCCAAGTCCACCCCTAAACCATATCCCTAAGTACCATATCTGCATGTCTTTTAAATACCTCCAGGGATGATAACTCACTGCCCTGGACAGGCTCTTCCAACGCTCAATAACCCTTACAGGGAAGAAATCTTTTCTAACATCCAACCTAAACATCCGCTTGTGCAACTTGAGGCCATTTCCTCTTGTTCTATCACTTGTTACTTGGGAAAACTATTTCTGTCTCTTTTTTAAAATCATTTAGAAGTTATTACAAGAAATCCATTTTATTAATTTCAAAGCACAAAAATGAGTAGTCTTGCCATACTGGAGATATCCAAGAACAGGATTATTCTTTCAAAAAAAGTTCAGAAACTTTAATTCAAATCTCCATCTTGTGCTGCAAGGAGACACATTTTATCTGTCAAGACAGAATTTGGTCTTAGATAGATTGTTACGCAATACAAAAGCTAGGTGATTATTACATAAGTGTTAAGCAAATTGCTTAAATGACACTAGGGAGATACATAACAATCCCTCTAAAATGCATCTTCTGATAAAGGTTTAAAGAAAGGCAATGTTTTGCTACACTGATATTATGAAACATATGCCTTACTTCCAGAATTTTTTAGCTTGTTTTCTCATAAATAAAGGTTTAAAGAAACTAAGCCCAAAATGACAGTCCCTTTACTCCCTATGGTCAGATAGCTATTCAACTCTTGAAACAAATACACTTTAAGACCATTTTCACACAAGTTCACTCAAGCCTCAAAAATCACAAAACCTGGACAACCACATCCTTGGAACTTCAAAGTTCCATTGAGTGTCCAATTTGAGATTTCTGTAACCTGAGAAGATAACAACTGACAAAGACAGAAGTCAGTTTTCAATTCTAATCTGAATAATCTAGACGTTAGGGATTAGTTAGGATAACTGAATCTGTTATTGAAGTAAATGCAAGTTGATACATATTTTTTCAAATAAATTAAGATATGAAATATGCTGGCAGAGTTATACTATCATAACAGACACATGTTCCATTTCACCTATAAAAATTTGACAGTAAAGCACCCAAGGCCTCCATGCAACTGTTGACACAATGAGTTGGAAAATTCCTCCTCAAAGTTTCTTCCGAACCTCAGTATGCATGGGTGCCTAAGCATATGGGCTTTTACAGCCCTCACAAATCAAGCAATCCATTGAAGATGTCACCTAAGAAAATTGCCCACTGCCTCCAGTCCTCTGAGTGGACCATTTCCAGCTGCCCTTGGCTGTCAATTTGTCCCAAGAACAGCTTCTAAAGTCTGAAAGTTACTGAAGTCTCTGAGGTGTAGGGATTTAGTTATTCCAAAACACTTAGTGAGTCTCTCAGTCCAGGACCAGAAATAAAGTACATGTTAATTCTGTATATTCTGGCACGTTTTTGTCAGGCTGTGGAAAAAAAACTCTGCAACATATACATGGAAGCATCACACAGTCCACACTAACTAATTCAGCAGGACAGTACAGAAAATACCATCTACTCTCCCATTAAACACTTGCTTACAAAGCAGATCATTATTTAATCAGAGGAACGAAACTACTCCCTGCACAGTCCAAGACAATCTGTACACCAGGAGAGAGCACCTACAGCCACACAGGGGAGAAATGCTCCAAGGCAATCAGTTGAAAACGCAGGAAATGGAGAGGCCACTCAGATTTGATTTTTGCTTCAATTGCTGGAGAATGTTTTTAATTTCCTCAGTTTTACCTTAGGATTATAACTGTGATAAATTTTGGCTGTTTTAAATACCAACTGTCATTCAATTCGTCTAGAAGGCAATTTCAGTTGCAGCAAGGCAACTCCTCAAAGACAACACCATCCACACAACCTCAGCACTGCTGAACTTGCCAGAAGAGTCCATTCCCAACATGTTGTCCCAAAGCTGCACAGTCCCTATACAGAAGTTGCCCAGATCCGTCTGAGCACTCACATGCCAGAAGGCAAAAAAAGCACAATCACAAAACAATCAAAAATAACTAGGAGTAACTTTCTGACCTGCTACTAGGCCTTTACCAGCAACTACTTTAAACCTTCCTTAAGGGGACAGAGTGGTTTTTGGAGGGTTGAGATAGTGTATGGGGATTGAGGGGATAAGGAAGGGGTGGGACTGTTTGGAACAAAGGATAATATTGTTATTTTTCCCCTGATTGGCTTCAGGAAACAAGCAGCACGCTAAAGTTCTACAGTACAGCTGCAGAATGACACAGATATCACACCAAAGTAGAATTAAGTCAAATTAAACTACATGAAACCTAAAGAGATGGTTCAGCTCACATTGAATTAAAATGCAGGATCCTGCAGGAAGTCTTAAATGGACCACTAAGATTTTTTAATTACGTATCTGTAAGGAGAATCCAGCTTTGAAGTTTTGCTCCTTAACAAACCTTTCCAAAATCAACTCCTTTGCTTTTTCAGAAATCTTTCAGAGTGAGAGGGTGTGAAGGACCTTTCAAGCATGGACAAAAATCACTTCACAAGGAACAGCCTGTCACTTAGTTGAATTTCAGTTCAGGAATACTCACTGATTTTGAAAACAAGTAACTAATAAAACATGTAGGTATTTGGATTTAGTGTTTATTTTCTCATCTTTAGACTTAAGTAGGAAATGTACAGAAAGCAGTATGCCCAGTAAGTCTGAGAAACTCTGGTCTTATAAAGATACCTAATCACATTTCCATTGTGGAGTCAACATGGTTGATAACTAAGCTTTCATCCATGCTGCTGTTTTAAGACGGACATTACTTCCTTTGTTTTTAAGATCACAGTGACAAACACAGAGAATCAAGAGTGTTAATAATTCTACCTGCTTTCTTCAGAAAACTGCTTTGTTTATCCTAACCACAAACTACAAATCATTTATGCTTCCAGAGACAGGGCCATAGTCTACTGCCAAATACTTTTATATTCTTATTGAACACAAAGCATAAAGGAAAAAAATACAGAACAGTATGTTCCATCTCAGGTGTGATAAATTAAATAGATCTTCCCAAAATACAGGAGACAATCACCATGTTAACACTAGCATATACAGAGTTATTTTAAACAAAAAAACAAATAGCAATTGCCCTTTTGAGTGAGGCTTTTATTAAACACATTTCTAGTTTTCTGTTTAACTAAACGTTAACAAAGCAGACATCCAGCCTGGATGGGCCACAAGGTTTTTGAAGGAACTTAGGAATAAAAAGAGGATATAACATCTTTGGAAGGAGGGTCAAGTCTCTCAGGAAGTATTTAAGGGGATTGCTAGGGCATGTTGGAAAAAAATTAGGGAGGCCAAAGCTCAGATCAAACTTAATTTGGCAACTTTTGTAAAGGATAATAAAAAATGGTTTTACAAATATATTAACAGCAAAAGGAAGGGTAAGACCAACCTTTGTTTTCTACTGGATATGGGAGGAAACTTAGTAACTGAAGAGGAAGAAAAGGCGGAAGTGCTTAACACCTTCTTTGCCTCAGTCTTCAGCAGAAAGACAAGTTGTCCTCAGGACAGCTGTCCTCCTGGATTGGTAGATGGTGTCAGGGTACAGAGTGGTCCCTGTTATCCAGGAGGAGGCAGTCAGAACTGCTGAGATGCTTGGATGTTCATAGATCTATGGGACCAGATGGAATCCATCCCAGGGTGTTGAGGGAGCTGGCAGATGAGCTTGTGAAGCCGCTCTCCGTCATTTACCGACAGTCCTGGCTCACTGATGAGGTTCCAGATGACTGGAAGCTGGCCAATGTGATGTCCATCCACAAAAAGGGTGGGAAGGAGGATCCTGGTAATTATAGGCCAGTTAGCCTGACCTCAGTACCCAGTAAAGGAATGGAACAGTCCATACTGAGTATCATCATGCAGGATGGCCAAGGTATCAGACACAGCCAGCACGGGTTTAGGAGAGGTAGGTCATCTTTGATCAACCTGATCTCCTTTTATGACCAGGTGACTTGCCTGGTGGATGAAGGGGAGGCTGTGGATTTTGTCTATTTGGACTTCAGCAAGGCCTTTGACACTGTCTCCCACAGCACACTCCTGAAAAAGCTGGCAGCAGCCCAGGGCTTGGACAGGGGCACTCTTTGCTGGGTTAGGAACTGGCTGGATGGCCGGGCCCAGAGACTGGAGGTGAATGGTGCTGCATCCAGCTGGCAGCCAGTCACCAGTGGTGTCCCCCAGGGGTCTGCGGTGGGGCCAAGTCTGTTCAATATCTTTACTGACGTCATGGATGAGGGTATTGAGTCTTTCATGAGTAAATCTGCAGACAACACTAAGCTAGGAATGTCAGCCTGTTGGAAGGTAGAAGGGCTCTGCAAAGAGACCTAGAATGGTTGGATGGATGGGCAGAGTCCAATAAGATGAAATTTAATAAGTCCAAGTGCCAAGTCCTGTATTTTGGTCACAATAACCCCCATCAATGTTATGGGCTGAGGACAGTGTGGCTGGACAGTCCCCAGGCAGAAAGGGATCTGGGGGTACTGGTAACAGCGGCTGAACATGAGCCAGCTGTGCCCTGGTGGCCAAGAAGGCCAAAGGCATCCTGGCCTGGATCAGGAATGGTGTGGCCAGCAGGAGCAGGGAGGTCATTCTTCCCCTGTACCTGGCACTGGTCAGGCCACACCTGGAGTGCTGTGTTCAGTTCTGGTCCCTCAGCTCAGGAAGAACCTTGAGACGCTTGAGCGCATCCAGATGAGGCAACGAGACTGGAGAGGGGCTTGGAACACAAACCCTGTGAGGAACACCTGAGGGAGCTGGGGTTGTTTAGCCTGGAGAAAAGGAGACTCAGAGGTGACCTTATCACTCCCTACAACTTCCTGAAAGGTGGCTGTAACCAGCTGGGGGTTGGTCTCTTTCTCCAGGCAGCAACTGACAGAACAAGAGGAAACAGTCTTAAGCTGTGCCAAGGGAAATACGGGTTGGATATTATGGAAAGAGTGATAAAGCACTGGATGGTCTGCCCAGGGAGGTGGTGGAGTCACCATCCCTGGATGTGTTTAAAAAAAGATTGGATGGGGCACTCGGTGCCATGGTTTAGTTGAGGTGTTAGGGCTGGGTTGGACTCGATGATCATGAAGATCTCTTCCAACCTAGTGATTCTGTGATTCTGTAATCCTGGCTCAGGCTAACAGTATTTCATGCATGTGAAGAGATCAAGTGATCAGAAAAACGTGTTTTATTTGGTGTTTCTTCACATTCCACAAAAACATCAACAACAGCTGTAGAAACTGAACAAGAGTTTCCACAGTATCTTGCAACTAATTTAATAAACTGAATGAAGTTTCAAGATTCCATAAAAAACTTTTAAAGTATCAGCATTACATTTTCTCAATTTGTCTTTTGGCACACTGCTGATACAGGTAAGAACTGAACAACTTCACACCTGCCTCTGCAAAAAACATCCCATAAACTAAGTAGCTAAGCACCACACTACTGGGAAGTGCCTCAGTACTGCAACTTTATGTAGCTGGAAAAGGTACAGCTGAGGATTTAATATGTACCTTTAATTCTCACTACAGATTTTTTTACTGAATGTGAACAGGTTATCATCCTTCTACACAAAGCATGAACGATCTTTGCATTGTTCTCATCCTTGATATCTGTCAGTATTTTAGCTACATGACATAACTCGATATAATCATTTTCAACTCAGCAACAGGCTGTCCCAGGATTATATGCGTGACAGAGAATGAAAGGCAAGAATTTGAATCTAAGGACTTTAACTATTCTGGACTTATGGTGGCAAGCTCCAACTAGGCAAGAGTTCTACTGACGGTTAGAGAAGTTCACCACTGCCTCTCAAACGGAAGTTAAGCTTGATACAGGAGAAAAGCCTGAACAGTACATCTCATTCTTTTAACATTTAGATACAGAGTTCATATTATTTAAGTTTATTTTGATCTAAGACAGCATCCTACATTTACTTTGGTACTTTAGTTATTTAATCAACAAACTAACACAAAGCCTGCAAAATAAGTTTCACTATGACATGAGCAACTGTGATGCAGCAAGGAAAAAAATCTTCTTACCCAAATGTCCTGCTTTTCACCAATTGGAAAATTTGAGTATAAGTCTATCATTTCTGGTGTCCTGTACATTGGTGTTGTATTCCTTGTGATCTGGAGAAGACAGAATTTATTGAAATAATCTTGAACAATGAGCTTTAACAGCATCCAACCAAGTCAACAGCTCTCCATGTAGAATGGATAGTAGTCTCATTTTTAAAATTAATTTCAGAAACATTTGTCAAGAAAAAAGCCATCAACTGAATCCTGAAATAGTCACAACAGCTTTGACATAAGGTCACATAAAGACAGTAGTACTTACATAACATTGTGATAGTCAAGAGTCCTCCCAAACAACAAAGCACAAAGTGACTGCTCTACATGAGGCAAAAATGGACAGCAACACTAATACCAAAAATCAACAATAAGCCAATAAGTGAATTCACACTCCAGTGCGTGTCTCTCACTTTCTCAGCAGAGTTAATGACAGCGCAGACATGTCCAAAGATAAACTCTGGTCATAAGAACACCTGAAAAGACCTTTTCTACCACCCTTTTGCACAGACTATACAAAACAGTGGTATGACATCATCATTTCATCAGTGCAATGTTTTCCAAGAATACCAGATTGCAAAACAGGGGCTTGTGATGTCAGAAGTTGTACACATGAACTTAAGTGTATTTCTCCCGCTGAGGTACTACATTAGATTTACTAGCATTACTCTCAACTCTAAACTAAGAATAAATGCACTTTGCAAAAGTACACTGCATGCTAGATTTGGTTACTGTAGTCCAAGGCAATGCAATACTGCCTATTCCTACTATGCTGAGCAGACTTGCCTCTTGTTTACATATCATTCAACTGAGAAAAAGAGATCTGAAGGAAGATGGGAATCAGTGTGGCACAACCAATTCCTTGTCAAGAATGCATTAGAAGAAGCCCTTGTAACCACTTCTATTTTCATAGCAGATTGCAGAATGGACACTGGCTATGCTGAAGCAGTGTTTCTCCACGTAGCTACAGAACACAAGCTATGATTGTAACTGCAGACAGCTTTTGAACTCTGGCAAAACAAATACAAAATCAAAACTTTATAAATAACTCTGTAACAAACAACCTTCAGTTGTCTTAGATGTCTCATGAATTAATATCAGATTAACACTAACAGTTAAATTAATAAATGATATTAAAATTAAATCACATTAAAATAGTCTCACCTCTTCTTCAACCAGTGCTCTCTTCTGTGCAGACCAGTTGTAGTCAGGATAGTAAGTTATAGTTGTAGCACTACCAAAGTCACAAAGTTTAATTGTCCCCTGATTACTAATAAGCAAGTTTTCCACCTTCAAAAAGATGTAGCATAGTTGATTAAAAACATGTATTTTTTGCGCTGTACACTAACACATATGCCTTTACATATGATCTCACTTGTGCACACATATAAAAACTAATGACTTTAGCCAAAAATATTGTTTACAGGAGAACAAAGATTTCAGATAGTACTGCAGTTTTATATGGCAGCAACATAGCCAAGTTCTAAAAGGAAGCACCAAGCACACCATGAACAGGAAACATTCAGGAGAGCAAGAAATAAACCCCAGGAGGAAAAAAAGTAATTTCATTACAGCCCAAGTAAAGTCCAGTTGTTCAGATGAAAACTTGTAAAAGCAATGTCTTAGAATCCAAATATTTTCAGACATAAAACTGAACACAGTTTAACTGCAGTGAGATGAAGGCTAGGACTGCTACAGACAAAAACAGGAAGGTACTAGTATAGAAGCAGGCTGCTAGGAGACACACATAAAGAGACAGCTGTAACCCTGTGCAGAGACAGAAAACAGCTGTTTGAGAACCATGTGCTGCCTGAATAGTTCATCATCCATTATCTCTGCCTTTTTCTGCCTCAAATTCCAATCATCCTGTATTGTTAATTGAAATGTGGAAGAAACTTAAGGAAAGACTAAAATTATTGGGCAGATGTATTTGGAGTCATAATCACAAAAGGACTGAAAAGTAAAATTTGTACCTCTGTATAAAGTTAGGAAAAGGTATCAAAGTTAATTGCCTCAAAGTCTGACTTAGAGTTTTCTATGCTGCTGACATTAGTTTAGACTGATAAAAAGGGGGAGCAGCATTAAATGATCCCTATTTGGCTCCTGGCTGTAATAAGTCCTCTACCTCTTGCAGTACAACAGTCATTTAATCTTGTTTTGCAGCCTCTGTAACATGAGACCAACACAAAACCAAATTCCTCTCTTTTCCCATGTTTTATCTCTGTCAGCAAGATACACTCCTTGAGAAGAAAAGGCTGCTCTGAATTATGCAGCTGACTATGAAAAATTGAATATTTATTTGTAAATAGGGGGTTTTTTTACTTTTTTTTTTCAGAAGAGAGATGCACCTCTTCCACAAAATCTAGGGGCTAACATACAGAAATTTCAGTGAAGAATGTTTAACACGTCATTGACACAACCTCACAACCTAAAAGCCTGTTCAACAGCACCAAGGGAAAAAAAAAAAGGAGTGCTCTGCCACCAAAGCTAGGTATATATTTATGGGCTATACATATCATTAACATCAAAGCTTTCATCAAGAGTGTTGAAAATAATTAACACATTTACTTCTAGAAAAGTGGTCTTATTTTCCTTTCCCCAAAGTAATTGAGTACATGCTTACTTAGAGGAGGAACAAATTTTCCTATTTTTATATTCAAACGAAATCACATCAGGCTGGATACAGACACGTGTGAAATTTAGACCCTATTCCAAGAGTAACAATCTCCTCTGTCTTATTTTTTCATGTTAACGAAAATTCAAATATATTCATAGTACAGCAGAATCTCACTGATTGTTAGGGCTTCTTCATCTAAGGTATATTGAACAGGTAAAGGTGAACCCCTGTCTTCAAAATATAAAATTCAAACTCAGGTAAGTACTTTTAAATCTCCAAAGCTCCTAAAAGTAAAACACTTTGTACAGCTATACACTTTCTACAGAACACTTTCTACAGTTCTATATAACCTTATAGATTCCAGGTAAAGGCTAATAAAACGAACAAACAAACAAAATAACCCCCTAAGAAACAAAATCTAACATGAATTATGCCTACCAAATTTTACAATTCAAGTTAAAAACAAGCACTGAAGTACAAGACAAGTTACCAGTTCTAAAACTAACAGCTTACTACACATTCTCAATGGCTATGTAATCCTTCACAGATAATTCAACATTCTTCTCCTTCAAAGCTTTACCTCTTCTATTATGACGCCGACTTAAACCAGAACTGCAGTTCACTAGTCGCAACTGACTACTTTGTCAAAAACAAAACACTCAGGCTAACTCAATCAGCAAGACACGATACACTACTCTTCTACCAGCTTGTTTCAGACAGAGTACAAGCTGTTTCTAACCGCAAGCACAATGAAAAGAAGTTTGAAGAGATTCAAGCATTTCAGTGATGACCTTCACTAACAGTGAGCAGTTATGGCAAGGCAATAGATCCATGCACTATGATCCATGCACTCAAGAATTGTTTTTAACAATTCTTGTTTGATCCAGCCCAACAGGCTCTTTTGCTGTTCAGAAGTTCAGCCTTTATTTAAATATTGTAACATACCTTTAGGTCTCTATGAATAATAGGAGGCTTCTGCTTATGCATATGCTGCACTGCTCTGCAGGTCTGATAAAAGATCTTCAGAACTGTGTCACAAGAGATAGGTCCTTTGGATTCTACTTTCTTTAAGAATTCCACCAGCTGTCCTGAAGGAAATGAGAGAAATTCACATAAGCACACAGAGAACACTGCGAATTCTGAAAGCTTGACACAAACAGACCCTTTCAAGAAAGATCTACAGTCATGAGTTTTATTAAATAGATTTTCTGAAAATGGCAAGTCCACACTCATTACAGTGATGAAACAAAGAGTGCTCCAAGGAACTACTCCTACTCTTCCTTTCTCTGATGAGTCTCAAACAAAAAACTTAATTATTACCTAATATTTAAGACAAGGTTAAACTCTGGTCTAAAAAAACATGATCTTTAGCCCATAAAAGGTAAGTTTGAACTCTAGCTTCTCTGAAGCATGCTATCCTCTCTAGTCATTCCAAGCTTGTAAGTTTACAAGCAACCTGTGCAAAACATCTGCCAGAAGCAATGTGCACTGCTGGGAAAAGAAATAAAGTTTACCTTTACACAGCTCTGTAAGCAGAAGAAACTCTCCCTGCCCCGTGTCTGATTCTTCTTTTCCTATAGATGCTGCAGAGCAAAACTGGACAATGTTGGGATGACCTGAAAGTTTTTTCTGGAGGTAACACATTCAAGGAAGATAACTCCCAAGTTCATTGATACTATTGTGTGGGTTTGCAAGATTTCCATGTTTTAGAAAAAGTTTTGTTATAAGTTAGTGTAGCTCCAGTTACCCCCTAAGGACCCCTTGTCTTGGAGTTTTCTCTTATCATAAGTTCATAAGAGTTTCTATGCCTCTCTGGTCTTTGCCCAGAAACTGTTTCCTATTGGTCCTTTCCCCATGATGCTCCCTGCCCATCCTCTCCTTCTTCCCCTGTCCATCATTAAGTCACTATCTCCAAGGTCCAGAACTTTCGAAGAGATTTGGACAGCAGTTGGCAGATTCCCCCGAGAGCCCTCCCCAAATTACCTTGATTTGTTAGTAGTTAGGTAATTCAGTTGGCATGTGTTACTTTGCTTTGTTTCATTGGTTTATAGTTTGTACCCACCCCTTGAACCTGTCCTGGACAAAACCCCCCTGTAGCCTTTGTCCGGGTCTCTCCTGAGGCATCGGGCAGGAGGTAAGGGGTTCCCCTGTGACCCCCCAATAAACCTCTGTCCCCCCTGACCCTCTGAGAGTCCCCTCTTTCATTTACACCACGGCTGTGACAGCTAAAGTCCAGGGGCTGCTGAGCCAAGACTCACACATCGGTCCTGTTGTGGCGTGTCGGAGCTGCTGGGAGGTCTAGCCGAACACCGGGCTGACCAAAGAGACATGCACTCCAACACTATTGCATCCAGTAGTTCATGCGAAATGTTAGCTTAAAACCACAGAAAGCATAACTGCTGCAACCAATACCCTAACCAAAACAGGGAAATACATGCCTCAGCTGTAAGAAATCCGAGGAAGCAATCTAAGGTAATGTAATAAAAAGTCAAAATAAAATATTGAAAAATCATTACGATTACAGCCCGGAAGAAACTGGACTCAGTAACAGGTCTAGTTCTTTTTGTTTTTTGACAATGACTACAAGAACCTGGCATGAGTAGCAGGGACATCTTCTAATTATCAGCTGCTTCTCTAGATAGCTGATCAAGAAAGAGCTATCGTATCCTCACCTATCTTTCCCACGGAAGTATTAAGTATGCCATGCTTCAATTTAAAGTAATTAAAATAGAGTTCAAAACAATTAGAGGTCTAAAAGGGCAAGGATCTTACCCTCCCATCATCAGCAGTAATTTTTCATGCTAAAACCTTTATCATGTTTCATTTTCAGTTCAAAAATTTGAGGTATCATTTTTGAGCTACGTAAAGGAGAGTACAGTGTAAGTGATCTCAACTTCTGTCAGTGGAAGTTATGTTGCATTATGCCTGTCTGTGCATACACTGAGACACATGCCTGTGAGACAAACACAATGTATTTACAGGATGTATTCACCAAGTCTGAAGAGAGAAAAGCAAAGACATTGTAAGTAGAACAAAGCTATTAAAAAGGGGCAAGTTGGATCCACACAATTCACATTAATCTGATCTTGTCCATCGCTCCACAACGTTCTATTCAGAGCTGCAGAAATTAATTGCATTTCACAGTCTTATCTCAAAGTTAGCAACAATTAACTCTTCATCATGTTGTACACCTGCTTTAATGACTCTGAGCTGTGAAAGACGTCCAAAATGTTTTTCATAGCTCAGAGTAAAGAACTCAATGTTAAATTGAGTTCTTTATTCTTGGCAAGATAATGTCAGAGTAGATAGAAAATGTATAGTGCTATGGTACTCTGTCTTAGAAGTGTACTTCTAGTAAGGGCTGTTTAGGCTAAGATTTTGCCAAACATATCAGGAATCATAAAAAGAAATGTTTGAGTAGCTTAAATTAGGATCAGTGGATTTGCCTGCTAATTCAAAATGAGGCTGAATACTCAGAAGGGAACACATCAGCATACCACAGCCATTCACTGACTCTTGAAATAAACTGAGGGTCCAAGAGGAGCCAGGCCAGGGACAAAATATTGAATTTACTAAAATCAAGGATTGAAAACACTCTGAAATTACATTATACCCTACTATCGGACATCACTGAAGATAAGGAAGACAGCAAAAACACTGAGAAACATCTGCTTCTTGTTTCTGATTCATGTAGTCTACTGGAATTTCTTCTTTAATATCCAGCATTACTTCTTAAAGCCAGATGTACCCAAAGCAGAAATTAATGAACAGTGAGAGTAAAAGCAAAGAGCAATAAATCCTTTGCATGCGAGAGAATTTATGTAAGAACTAATATCATCTGAAGTCAAAAGGTTCCTTGACCACATTCACAGGGCTGCAAGAAAGCAGATAAGAATTTCACTTCTTGCTAGAAGTACATGGCAAAGTCTACATTAGCTACAAAAATTATCTGCACACACTCTATTACTGCAATTTTTGAAAAACTTAACTTTCTGGATGATGGTACCAGATTCATGACAAACCATGAACCCAGACTTCCAGAATGTCAGTGCTCTTAGGCAGCATATGGCATGAAGAAAAACAGAATCTCTACAGCAATCTTTTGTTTCCCAGAAATCTCAAGCAGTTAAATACGTTACAGAAAAGGATACCATAAAACAAACTTCCTGAATGATGGCTTTGTTCTTTTCCTCTTCATTAGACAACAATCGCTGTCAAAATAATTGAGAAGATATAGTTACTGAAACTTACAGAGTAACAGTGCTTAGATTTTTTTTTTCACAGAATATGAAGAATAAGGTAGAGTCAAAAACCTAAGGAGCTGCAATGGGGCAGCAAACAAAACTGGCTCATTGTACATTTTGACATTCTGTCATAAATAATACCCAGTTTTCCAGTTACCTGGACTATTAAGGTTTAGTGCTAATTGAGCAGTTCTAACTTTTGACACTCCTGAAAGTAACTGCTCTGATATATAAAGCACTAAAGTCTCCTGGCTGCAGTATTGTGGGCTAACAAGGAAAGATTCACCTTCTGCCTGAAATATTCAGCAACAACCTTCAACTCACTCTAGACTAAACTCCTCCCGATCACATAGCCCAGCTTTTTCAATGGCACTTGTGTAACCAGTAGCAAAATTAAACATTACTGTTTCTAGTATTACCTGGATTTTCAGTCAACATTTGACTACAATCAGCCTGAGCATTCACTACAAAACCACTGGTTTTACAGAACAGAGGAAGTACAGTAATGGTTCACCTTTTACCTGTTATTTTTTAATGGGGCTACTTCTGGAGGACATTTTGAATACATAGCATATGGCTTTAGCCACGTGTTTTGTTACTGTATGATGTGGAACTAAATGGAAAAAGGCGGAGTTATTACTGGTGGTATAATGCCAACTTACCTCTCCCACCCCTCATACAACTACCCTGTTTACAGCTGATTACCAGAAGCCTCTAGAAACCAAGAACCCAGAGAAGTGTTTATAAAAAGTACCAAGCTAAATGTTTAATCAATGAGTCAAAGTGTGGAGCATTATTTTTAATAGTAAGGAAATTTATTCTTAAAGTCAGATGGTAGGCTAAATCTGCTTCTGATGAGTGAAATAGATTCCTGTACTCCACTTCAGGCAACTTTGAAATATTCTTTTTACCCATGCAACAAAATGTTTTGGACTGGATCATTAATTTCTACACCAAATAAAAAAAATCAAGACCAGCAACACCTAAAAGATGATCACTTCCCCTGCCTGTCACCTGAATATGAAGTGCAGGGTTCTAATTGGAATGACTATTCTAAATAGTGGGCTACAAACACCATTAATATACTGGATTTTCACAAGTTACTTGCTCAGTGGCATGCATCAAGGACTAATTGTCATGCTAAAATATCAAGTTAAAAGACAGACCTTACAAACCTATAGTGAAGTAAATTAACATTACCTTCAAAGCATAATCTTTGCCACTTCCAAGATCTTGAGCTTCATAGACAAAAGCAAAACCCCCTGCAAAAAGAAGGCACATCAAGTCAGTTTTAATTTCAATATTCAGGTACATCATTCTTTTTAGTCTAACAGAATTAATACATGAATTTAGATACATTTCTGAATGTATCAAGCAAACATTTTTCAGCATCTGGCCAAGATTACCGATACTCAGCAAGAGTTCAGGTATTCTATTCCTTTCTTCTACACATGCCAAGAGTACATCAACTTTGTTACTTTCCTGCATTTTGTTAAGTCTGCATATGCAGATTTCTTATGAAACCATTTTTTAAAGGGTCCGTATAAAACCAAAACACAGTACAGCAAATATGACCTGACAATTTCAATTACGTTTCTTGGCATTACATTGCTAACACTTTGTATAAAAAGCAGCAACTAAGGAAGATAAGTGCTAAACATACACTTCCTATTTTTAAGGTAATTGTCATGCTTCAGGCTTCATATTAAAAGCAGAAAGCATTTTCAAGCACTGAAGTACACATTCCAATAAGGGTAATATTGTTACTAAATTTGCAACATGTTATACAATAAAATATTTCCAACTCCTTTTGTCAAACTATTTGTTCTCTCAAACACTTTCTGTAGCTCAAGAACACTGTACAAACCCCACTGAGATAGTAGAAGTTTGAGAGCACATAACTAGCCTAAGATACGCATTTCTACTTCAGCGATTGCACCTTATTATCAACTACAGAAATGCTAAACAGAATGGAGTTCATTAAACTTTCCAGATCTCCACAGTAAAGCTGGTGGTATCATGCCTGGTTAATTCCTACTTCATTGCACCTGTCTTATAGAGAATCCAACTGCTATGACCTACAAGATCACCTTTTACAACTAAGCCCCTCTCAAAACATCAGCTTCAAGTTTCCTATTCTGTCATTTCACTCTTTCACCTGAACTGAATTCAGCTCCATACAACTTGGCTCGTTCCATGTAGTGTTTGGTTCACTACTACTGCAGCACTAGAGCAGATGCCATGTTTAATTCCATGGATTTTCTGGGATACCAAACGAGTTAGACCATGTTGTGAAGGTACTTTTAACCTTTTTTTTTAACTGTTATTAGTGAAAAACAATTCTTACACAAAAAGCCAAACTAGTCCTACTGCTGCATTCTTAAAAGCAGTTTTACAGTTTGATGTTGGCTCCCTTGAAGGAGTAGTCTATTAAAGCAGTTTTAATACACCCTTAGTAGGGACAAGTTCACTGGAAAAACTTCTCTGCCATAAAAGTTTACTCCAAGCCCCCTAACTAATATATTTTGCAAACATTCAGAAGAAATTATTTTAAAAGCACTTTCAACAAACCTCTACAAACACCTGTATAGCAGACTTAACTGAGGCAAATTGTAAAATGGAAGTTTAGAGAAGAACAACTTCTAAGGAGGTCTGAAGAATATAATTACATTTGGGTTGCTTTCACTTATTTTTTCCACTCATGTAAATGTAGATGGTTTAAAGACAGTTTTCTGAAGCTTTCTGAATCAGTAAAATCATCTTACTATTCCCCTGCACAGATCACCAGTGTAGAGATATGTACACACCCATCCCAGCTATTGCCCAGAGAGACAGGTTTTGCATTGTTGAGGCATTTCAGAGCCCCATTCTCAGAAGACAGCCCAAGCTCTCCAAAATCATCTCAGATAGTATTTTCTCATACAGAAACTGGTTTTATTTCTTTTCTGTAGACACAAACTCTCACACATCAAGGCTCACTACAGAGCACCACACCATCTCAAGAAAATCAGGAACTAACTCTACCTCGCTTGCTTTATTAGCAAGCACACTACACTTATCCTTGCACCACCACAGGCCTCAGGCAGTGGTCCTGTCAGTGCTTCATCATTCTCCTGCAGAGATTTGGAAACCCTTGCTTCTCCAACCAAGAGATTTGGATTCTCCCTCAAGTCAAACCTAGGTGTCAAATAATACTGAATAACTTCACTGCATTTACACATTAAGGAAGATTTTAAACTGTTCTTTTTATCATGTCCCTGTTTTTCAAATCTTCACAAATTATTTTTTCAGATAAGCAGATTCACTAAAATGACAGCTACAGAAGCATCAAAATAGGGACAGCAACCACATAACACTGCTTGCTACTGTAATTCACTCACTGTTTCATTACACACTCAACTAGTCATGAGAAAGTGAGGGTGTGAGTAGCTTCCTGTTTGTAACTATTTGATATGACTTGTCTACTCCCCTCCTAAATACTGACCAAATTTGTTTCCATCAACTTTCAGTGGTTTATGTTTCAGCTATAATTTGATTGAAACACTACAATTTTAGCCTGGACTGTAAGTTACACTGCATCTTACCTGAAAGCTTTTCTACCAGAGCATCAAAACAGAAAAGATGCTCTGTTATTGTTGCCAAGCATTGACTCATAACCATTTTTTTCTGAAATTGGGTCCATTGCAAAGTCCTAGTAACACAATGAAACTGCCTCAAGAATGAAGGATGGCCCACACTTAAAAGATCTGTACATTTGCCCACACCCTTGAGAAGCAGAGAGGTAGAATACCTTGAAACTTTCAGAGCTCCCCTGCAAGCAGGAATTGCTACAGCCAAGATATACAACAATAGCTTCAAAAACCAGAACTGTTCTGCTCCTTGTTGAAAACATTGTCTACATTTACAGTAAAGAGAATGCAAACTGGAAAGCTGCTAAGTCAGGTGCTTTAGTTGTTCTTTAGGAATCACCTTTTTCCCCCACTATCAGTCAGCAAATAAAGCTAACAATGTTCACAGAAACTTGACATTAAGCATTCTTTGTGCCCCTGCTGCTAGAGGTTTACAAATTAAATCCACCCAAAACCCCAGACTTAATTAGGTTATCATTATCCTATGAATCTAGTAGTTGCAGAGACCATAGAATTGTTCCTGTAAGCTTGACAAACTAATACTGCCTGTTCACACTCAAAATACTGAGGAAGCCCTGAAGTATCAAAGGAAAAAAAAAGGTTGCTTTAATTGCGGAAGTTTCACCTTGACAGAATGCAGCTTGTAACAAGTCACCTACCTATGCGGCTTCAAGTTATGACTTCTTTTTTTAAACTAAAAAAAACATTAAAGTCTGTACCCGTTTAAGTTTGTACTATTGATATCTTTCTGACTAAGGAACGATTAAGGAATAATGCATTCTTTTTCTCATCATGTTTTTCTTCTGGTGTGCTCTTTTGTTTGTTACTCAAAGGAAGTATAAAAATTCATTACACATGAAGAATGGTTGCTAAATTTGTGCTACAGAACTTGCCTGTTCCCCGTTTTTCATGCAACCAAACACCTGGTTTATTCTAAATCGTTCAGTCTCATATACAAAAGAAGCAACAATATTCACTAATTAGGCAGGAAATCTGTAACTATCTTACTTGAGTAAAATTGTGTAGAAGTCTGTGCATTTAACCAGAGGATCCAAGAAAGCCATGACACCTGAAGCCACCATCATACTAAGGGTAAGGAGGGATTATGTGTAAAGGCCCCCACCAAGGTCCTCTAAAATCTTACCTCCAGTGAGCTACTGAAATGTCCAAGCAGAAAAAAAAACAGGATACCATTTTCAGTCCAGTCTGTGACACACTTAGTCTGTTTTTGCATTTAGAAGTATATCAGCACAAGAGATCATCATCAGCTCATCCCCCACAGGTTGCTGTCAGTCTCCTGCAGCAACACACCACATTTTCAATCAGCCCAGTCCAACCCCAGCACAACACTTCTGTGAAACAACCAGGAAAATGCATCCAAGCAACCTGTGCAACCAGTCTCAGCTTAGAGCACAGCCAAACATGGATTTGCACCAGCACTGGTGCACACTACAGAGCTGGAAGGAGTTGTGGGCTATGGGACCAACTGATCCTGTGCTGCCACATGATACCGTGCAACGCTAAACCACAGGCTCTGCTCACACCAGCTACAAACAAAGCTGAGCATATGAGCCTACCGAAAAGGCTCTCTGTCTCAAATCCAGTTCACCATGGGTTTGAAACCCAAATTTGGAAAGCAGCACTGGACTTTCCAGTAGGAAATTTGGCATGAAAGAACTGAGAAGGAAAACAGATTCTATATTTGTAACCATGGACAGGAATACATATAAGCCACAGTTGTGGACCCATGTATCAGCAGGTACCACAACACGTCCAGAGCTGAAAGATAAACACAATTTAAGCAACAAAATAAACTACACACTACAGACAAATTCAAGTCTGAAGATAGCAGGAGAGGCTGGGACTTCTATATTTTAGATCTATTTTACCTTTATACTCAATATACTGCATGGGTTCTTTTAGACCAGCTACATTGGCTAGAAAACTATACTTTCCAGAAAAAGCAAGTAGCTAGCCCAACTTCAGTTCGCAAAATAGGGAAAGGAAACAACATAAAATAAAACCGTAACACTCAGACAAACATGGAACACAAAGCAGTAGTTACAGAGAAATTTCAAGAGCTGTAGAGTTAAAGCATACCTCCATTTAAGTAATCTTTAAGTCATCTAAACTGGCACCTTTCCCCTGACATTTTACAATGCCTGTGTCAGATTTTGAGAAACAGTAGGCTGCTGTCAAATTGAAGTATTAAAACACCTGCTCCAGAACCATAAACAAATAGCATATATGCCTCAAAAACAGTTTCCTGCCCTAACCTTCCTTTGTCGTTCGGTAACTGCTGTGGCCACTGCCGGCAAGATGTTACAGTGTCAGCAGCAGAGACAGTTCTTTTAGCATTCACATCCTACTGAGTGTTTACACTTCAGTCACAATTCTGACTGTAAAGAAGCTGTAAGTAAAGGCTGAAGGCAGAACAGGAGGAGGACATGACATTTAGTACTGCTTTAAATTCAACTTACTACATAAGAGACTGCCAGGTTTTCTCTAAGATCGTATGCCAAAAGAGCTTGAGCATTCAAGCGACAAATATTGCCCCTTAAGAAGATAAAGCAGTGGTGAAGACCTAGTTACTGTTGTTTCACAGAACAAAAATTTTGTAAGTAGCTTACAAGTGGTTAAAATAGCTAATCTTAACCAAATTTTTCTTCTATGCTGATCACCAAGATTTTTCAACAGAAAACTACTTAGTACCAGATAATTACAAGAAGAAACTACAGAAAGAAACTCCAACAATGAAAAGGAGCTCTAAATAGAGCTTTGAGGTATTTAACCTAAATACCATCAACGATCTCTACAAAGTTAATGAAATATTTAACTGCAGTAGTATGGAAAACTTCATATTTTAGTCTTCTGAGACTAGTCTTCAATGGTTCTTCTGCTTGAGGAAATAAAGTATTTTCTCTGACCACAAGACCAAGACAATCCAAATTTCTGCTAATTTCTAAATAATTTACATCTATCAAACATATAATCTTTTCTAAAACAGATTAACAAGTCATGTGCCAGGCTACCTATCCAGAACTCCACTGACACTGAAAAGTGCCTGGGTATTTAAGTCCTTGTACTCTAGCAAAGTCTATGTGTACCGTAAGACCAGCCTCCTGACAAGTGCGTTTAAAGCAAACACATTTCCTGCATTCCACAGTCTTCCAAACAACAGAGGCAACCTTGGATATTTGGCATAATATTATACATTGTCATTTAAAAAACAAAAAAAAACAACAAAAAAAAAAAAAAAACAGAAAAAAAAAAAAAAACCCACCACGTAATCCAGAATTTCCATTAGATCCGTGGTAGATTACAAACGGATTACAAACTCCTCTGAGTTCTGTTATGTGGCGAACGCATTTTAAACCACGAAACAAGAGAAGAAGCGGCCACACAACACAGCGGCTGCCGGTGACTATTCCTGAGGCGGGACAGTAGCACCGAGCACTGCTGCGACCCCCGAGCATATGGACAACCGTCCCCCCGTACCTGGGACACCGGCTGGGCGCGGACACCGCCAGCCCGTCCCGAGAGGCCGGAACCCCCGCCACGGCCGCCGCCCGCCCGCCCCCACTCGGGCGCGGCCTGCCAAGGAGGAAATCCTCCCGGTCTAGGAATAGGAGACAGGGAAAACGGGAGCAGGAGGCCCGCGGGGAAGCCCATCCCAGCCCCGCAGCGCCGGGCCCGGCCCGGCCCTGCCACCCGCTCTTACCCTCGGCGATGACCCGCTTGATGCGCAGCTTCATGTCGCCCATTTCCACCGTTTGCCCCACGAAATCGTTCTGGTCGCGGCTGGCGGCTCCCAGGGACCCGGGGCCCGCCAGGAAGTCCAGGGCGGACTGGAAGAGCGACATGGCCCCCGGCAGGCAATAGAACAGAATGGGACGGGAAGGTATGGAAGCAGAGCGGGATGGAGTTGGAGGGCTCCGCCGAGGCACCGACAGCCGCGGCGAGAGCCCACCTGCCTCCTCTACCGTCTCCCCAGCCGCTTGCCCCGCAGCTCCGGGCGGCTTCCGGGAACGCTGCGTCACTTACGCGCTCCCGGTGCCGCCCTCCCGCCCGCCGCAGCCCGGCCGGGCACGGCCCCGCCCCGCGGGAGGAGCTCCGGCTCCCGCCCCGGCTCCCGCCCTGCTCCGCTCCTGCAGCGTCCCCTCACGGACTCTCGCTCCCGTCCATGCTCCCTCCCAGGCTCTCGCTCCCGCCAGCCACGGGGGCACGCGAAGCTCGCCTTCCCAGGAAGGGTCGCCATTCCCCAGGTAGCGGTGTGTCCACACACCTAAGTTAACGTAGGTTGGCAGTCGGCAAGAGATAAATTGTCTCCTGTCCGCCGGCACCGCTTGCGCTTGGGCAGCACCTGTGCTTTTCCCACTGCTGCCGTCCTTCCACTGTTCGTCTACCCTCGAGATCTTCCCACGTCTGTCGCTTTTCCCCGCAACACTGATGGGCCAAACCGCTGCCCTCCCTGCGCCCCCACTGCGGGCACTGGGACGCTCGGGAGGGCGTGGTAGGGGAGCGCTGTCCGTGTGTCACACTGCCATGGTTTGACCCTGGCCAAATGCCAGGCACCCACGAGAGCCGCTCACTCACCCTCCCCTGCCACAGCTGGGCAGAGGACAAAAAAATCTAACGAAGGGCTCGTGAGTTGAGATAAGCACCGGGAGAAAACACTCCAAGGGCAAAACAGGCTCAACTTAGAGATACAAAGTGAGTTTATTACTAATAGAATCAGAGAATAATGAGAAGTAAAATAAGGCCGTAAAAAACACTTTTTCTTCCCCCAACCTCTCCATTCTTCCCATCGACAGCACAGGAAGACGGAGGGTGGGGGTTTGGTCAGTTTGTCACCTAAGGTTTTCTTCCACTGCTCAGGGAGAGGAGTCTTTCCCCTGTGAGACCATGGAGTGCCTTCCCACGGGAGACAGTTCTCTGTGAACGGGCAGACAGTCCTCCCAAAATTGCTGTGGTGTGGGTCACTCTTCCATGGGGTGCAGCCCTCCAAGGACTGGCTGCTTCAGCCTGGGAGCAGGGCCCCTCTCTCCACCGGGTCTCCCACTGGATCACAGCCTCCTCCAGGCATCCCCCTGCTCTGCCATGGGCACCTCCCCCATGGGCTGTGGGTGGATCTCTGCATCCCCCATGGATCTCCATGGGCTGCAGGGGCACAGCTGCACCACCTTGGTCCTCACCAGAGCCTGCAGAGGAATCTCAGCTCTGGCGCCTGGAGCACCTCCTGCCCCTCCTTCATCACTGGGCTGGGTGCCTCACATGTTGTTTCCCTCTCATGATCTCACCTCATCCTCTTCTCTGGCTAGAATTAAAACTACACCCCTACTTTTGTTTTAATGTCTTCTTAAATATGTTACTACAGAGGCATTACCATCGTCTCTAATTGGCCCAGCCTTGGTCAGCAGCATGTCCATCTTCAGAGCCATCAGGGATTGGCTCTGCTGGAAGCTCTTCAGGTGGAACCTTCTAGAAGCTTCTCACAGAAGCCATCTCCATGCTCCCTACTGCTACCAAAACAAGGGCATGCAAAACCAACACACACACAAGTGTTGGGAATTGCTGTATCCACAGAAAGTGTCAGCCTGCATTTTTACAGGTAAAGCTGACTCCTCCATGTGTTTGGCAGGTCCCAAACTGGTCAGCCCATTTTCAGAATAAGGCTGTATTGCCTGAGACAGCAGATCACTAGAAGCAAGGCTTGTCCCCAAACCTTTTGTTTCAGAATTTACACCAAAAGTCAAGATTCTCTTTCAAAAGTTTAGTCCTTACTGTCTGCACCTTGCCAGCAGATTTATCATATTGAGACAATCCCAGACATCCCCAAATTCTGTAAGATTTCAGGTGGCCTTGGCTACTTTCTCCTGCACAGATGACAGGTTAAATTTTTAAAGTTTTAATTTTCAATCAATGTCCATAAACTAAATACTTGCTGTTCTTCATGCTCTGTATGAATTACAGGGGCATGGCCTGTTGTGATTCCCTCACTGTTCTGTAATGCTTGATCAGTCAAGAAGTGTGGTCTTAAAGGCAAGCAGATTTATATGGAGATCCCAGGTTTTTATCTGTTTAATTAAAAAAATTTATCAAAGATTATAATAGGGAACTTCCTTCTAACTGCGGCAGAGGTCAGCTGTTATTTTTCTCTTTCAATTCTCCCTGTAGGAAAACTTCTTTTGTTGCAGTAAATTATACCACCAATACTTCTTTGCAGGAAATCCTACCTGTAGGACCATCTTACCTTCAGTCCTGCTTTGGTGTCTGACTTTCCTGATTATTTTTGTTCAGGCAAATGCTGTAGTTATTTTTTTAAGAGCAAACACTGTTAGTTAGGTTTGCTACACTATATCGTTCCACTCACTATCCCTTGTACCATTCAGCTGCACCTTCCCCTTCAAAGACTCTTTCATAAAAGGCCACTGGAAAAAGGACAGGAATTTCTATAAGGAGCCACACAAGCAATCTTTCTGGTTTTGAAGGTCTAGGTTTTATTTCAGTAGCTTTCTTGTTCCCACATGGAAGACTCTGATTTAGATGGAATATGAGGCAACTACTTCATATTTGTTCAGCTTAAATGATGACTGAGATTTCTGATGTAACTTCAGTAACAGACTGAGTAACTTGGGCTAAAATAACCTCATTTGGATGTTTGGGTTTTTGTGGGGTTTTTGCTAACCAGCTTTAACCCTGTGCTAAAATTCGCTGACTATTTCACTGCTAAGCCTCACATTTATCCCAACTCAGAAGAGATGTCCCAAAGTCAGAAGAAACAGCTGAGGATGACAAGGCAGCAAGACTTCATTTGTTTCAGCAGCAGCATGCCTGATTGAAATACCATTAAATGTATTGTCTGAGAATCTTGTTTCTCTATCACTGCATGCATTTTTAATGTATAAAAATTAGTAAATAAAATTACACCCATGAAAACTCATATTTAAAACTTTATTGGTTTACTGCTTATGAAAGAGATTTTACTGTTGAGAAAGGCTTTTGACACAAATAATCAAAATTCCAGTCCAAAAATTATATGCAGGTAGGCACCAAGTGTGAGATTTGATAATAAAAGCTCAACCAATTCTTGCTTGAAATTTCTCAGATAGGTCAGTCATAGCTTACAGTGGGAACTTGTTCTCAGAAAAATTGCAGGAGGAGTAACTCTCTGTTACACATGAAGGAGGTATAAGAAAATATGTAGGATAGGCAGCAGGAACATTATACTTGAAAAAGTTGGGATGGATTTGGACCTGCAACTACTGCAGGTAAGATAGGACAGCCTTGATATGAATGCAGCTTTTCTGGATTAAAAAGGTTTAAAAGAATATCTGGGTAATATTTTACTGACTTGTGGTTTTAAATATCCAGGGTCATACTGGAGAGGTCAAACAGATTATACAGTGAGTGCAGAAGGCTCTGCAGTGGTGGGAGCTGACCGCATTTTCATTTATTGCTGAGGCAGAAGTGTGGTAAAATGCTACCATTTTTAAGAATACATGGTCAGAAAAAAGTATTCTTTTTATTTATGCAGGTTGAGAGGTCTGTGGGGTTTTTTTAAGTTGCTAAAGGTGATAAGGCTTATCCATTTATATGCTGGCACAGTTCTGTTGAAAAGCAGAGGAAAACAAGTTTGTGCCATCTGTTACTAGTTTGCATACCAGTTCTGACAACCACACTGTACTCCAGTGGGATGCCTGAGGTCCTGATTAAAAAGCTTTGCTCTAACCTTCCCCTTTCAACTCTCACATAGTCTTCTTTCTTCTACAGATTCACCCAGAATACACTGCAAATCACTCTGGCCAAAAACCTTGGGTGGGGAAGGTGTTAAAGAAGGGATTTCCTCTTGTATCGTAAGGTCAAGGCAGGGCAGAACCATAAACTGGGGAACTATTAGATAAAAAATTCATTTTGTCTATTAGCATGTAGTAAAGATAGCACTTTAATTTTCATTCCAGTAATTGCTTTCAGCTTCTTAGGAATCAAATTAATTAAACAGCAATGAATTAGCATTCTACTTTGGATTTCTCTGTACAACCTTTAATCAAAATATAACTAGAAAGTAGCAGACATAATAATGTCTCCGTAGATCTAGATAGGGTTCATTAGGTTCAGCACAGCTGAAAATCTGTTTTAGAAGTACAACTCAGAAGGAGGATTAAATGCTTCTTCAATGTTTGTACTTTTTATTGCAATTGCTCTTGTGATATAGTCCAAAAGAACGAGTCATAAAGCTAATCCTCACACAAAAGAAACAAAAGAGGCTTGACCATTCTTAATTTAATATCCTTGATTTGCATGCAGAGACCCTCCATTTCTTTTCAGATCACAAATATACCAAAGGCACTCTTAGAGCCAAGCTGGCACTTCTGTCCAGTCATTTTCTTTCCTAATTGGCTGGTCTAGTGAAACTATGCCCTTTTGAAAGATTTAGGTCTAGTTCTGCCTCACAATCCAGCAAGAATCAGCAGCTTTGGAAAGTGAACAGCCAGTAGTACCTCTGTGTTACACTCAGGTAATTTTCATTCATATTGCTTTTTCTATTAGTTGCTAAACATAACGCACAAGCTGTTCTGTTCTTCTGATGTATATTTTTTTCCTGATGCAGATTATCACCTGCTATATGTTGGGAGATTTCTTTTTCTAGCTGCATATTTCAAATAAGAGCTTGTTCATTTGATATTAAAATAACAAGGTAAATAAAGCAGTATTTGAATCATTTGGAAATAAAGATATTTAAATTGATCTCTGTGTGTGTATGTATGCTACATTCTAATTTAGCTAAATTTTCAGCAATAACTGCTGTTATTGATTTGGGAATCCTTTCTTTATAGCTGAGTTTCTAGTTTAAGTTATTCTTTCCTAATAATAGGAAAATATGTCAATGATTTAAAAAAATTACTTCACTGGTTTTGTGGAGCAGTAGTTTCGTCTCTGACTTTGGATTAGACACTACAAAGTTAGCAAATGTATCTTTTCTCTATTTGTTGACTTCAAACAAGGCCTATATCTTTTTGCTCTTCTTTAGGAAAATTTTATATAGGACAATTTAGCTACCCTGTATAAATCAAAACAATTTACTGGTTATTAGAAAACTTGCTGAAATTTGTGGACAGGGTCTCTGGAGATTGAAGGTAGACTGTACCTGTTCCAGTCTGTAGTTAGGGACTTCTTCTGCAGTTGCTGCTTCTGACTTCCTTGAAACACCATCTATGACAAGGGAAAGAAAGATTTGGGGTCTATCCAATTCCTCGAAGAAAAGGTCTTTAACTTTGAAGCCAGAAAGCAAAGTGAAAGAAGTGTTTCAGGAATGTGTTCTTACTGTCTGAAATACACTGCGGGGTTTTTGGGTGGTGTTGCTTTATTTAATTGTTTGTTTGATTGATTGTTTGATTGACTGATTGATTGATGATAAGCCATGATGAACAGGCATCTCAACTGAACAAAACATTTCTTTATTAAATTTAACAGAAGACTTTTTATCAAAATGGTTGTCTTCTGTGAGAACCAAAGTATCACTGTTTCACTTTGGAAGGGTGAAGTATCCTGACAGTAAAACTGATATTGGTGTAATTGAGACAGCTGTAAAATTGAGACTATATGCCCATTTACTGAACTCTCTTTCAAAAAGTCATTATAATCATTTTACTGTGTGGTCATCTCTGCAATCCCTTACCATTTAAACATTGTACCCCTACATTACTAAAAGTGGAACTTACTCTGACATTTCAGAATTAGCAAGCTGCATTACTACTTCTTAGACAATACCAATCTGAACAAATTTTAATAAAGGTTAATGATGGATTTTATGGCCACCTGCAAACTAAACTGGATTATTTTCAGGCAAGATATGGTCTAGAGTCCTGTGATAAAAAGGAAAACTTGTCATTAAATTAAAAAAAGCTGCAAAAAAATCCCACAAAAGAATTACAGAAATTAGTTTTATTTTTTTACAGAAGAAAAATATGCCTCATGTATAGGTCACAAGGACTGACTGCAGCACTCCTGTGCTAGATCAAGTTAAATGTAGCAGGACAGGAAAGGTGCAGGTACAGATGTACAGTGACCTCACCAGCTCTGGTCTATCAACAGAGCAGTGCATAGATCAGTCTTTGCATGAAAAGAAGAAGCTTTTAAAACCTTGCTTGAGACTCAGGATATAACCAGCTACTTGCATTTGGTTAGACTTACCACTGGAGCCTTTATCTTTATGTTAACAGGGGCGACATAGCTGTATTGCTTAGTTGTTTATTAAAATTCCCTGATATTACAGCAGTTACAGCATTCCAACATTGTGTCTTGGTTATCAATTTAATGATAAATTTGTGTGACAGAATTGCTATTTTTGATATTCAAGTATTTTCATCCTCTTTAGTCCTCAAAGAGAAGCTGAATGATTTGGAATGCCCTCTCTGCATTTTATGCTTTCAGCCAGAAAAGTGAAAGGGAACTCATGTCCTCCAAATGGTTTTTACATTTTATTACATTTCAGAAGTGGCCAAAATAAACTAAATTGAAAATTATACAACCAATACCAATTCATGCAGACATGGAAAATTCAAGTTTGAGAGAATGACTATAAATGAATAAAAGAATCACATCACAATATAGAAGTTCATCAATTGTCACAGATACAACTACAAGACCATAATGTTCAAAGCAAACAACGCTACCTAAGAGCTAGGTATGTGTAGGGTTACAGTGACCAATGTTAAGAAATGGGTATTTTTACTGATTTGTTTAAACATAACTGAAGCACCTTAACTAAAGCTGTAATCATGGAAGTTGTGGCTGAAATAATTACAGCAATTTGTGCTATTTCTGCGCTTCTCTCACAGGGAGCTCCTAAAGTTACCTCACCAACTTCATCCGCTTCAGTACAAAGTTAATTGGGTAAGCAATAGCAGATTTCCCTGGCAGAATAGGAATGGCATCAATATCCACAGCATTTTAATGTGTGATGACGTCAAAGGTCTAAATTATTCACATTATCCAATACAAGCTGAATACTATCCTAGATAGAGCTGTGTGCATTAAAACTGTAAGGAGACTGTGAAAGTTAGAAATCAAATGCATGTAATTTTCAGGATATCTATTAACTACAGAATGCCGTTTTTAAAAGAGTAGACATAGTCTTTTCTTCGACTGCTTGAAATTCTACCTGATTATTAAGCCATATGTCAATAACATGAATTATTTTGGAAAGCTTAAAACACAAGGTTTTGAGGTATTTCCCGTGTAAATTCTTCTCTTCCAAAGGGCCCATAGCATGCTGTTTTTTCATATATTAGCCTCTTGAAATGCAGCTCCCTAAAGGAAAAAAAAGAACAGTCTTACACTTAATTCTGCTCCAATGTATACTATGATCTAGACACATCAGAGGGATTATCAGTATTGTGCCTGGAAGACAATAAAACCTAGGTGTTATTTTCTTCCCTACACAGATTTACAGAAGGAGGAATAGAGAGCTTATTATTTTGATTTTTAAGTGTCTACAAATAGTGAGTTTTCCTCCAATGTCTAACAGATACAGTAAGTATGCACTTAGTCATTTTAGATGTTACAGTCCAGAAGCATTTTAAACAGAAAAAAGTTCAGCTACACATCAATGTGTTTTCTGTTATTTCAAGTGTTATATAGAATATTTTCTAATGCTATTGTGGCAAAAAGAGAATGATCTCAAAAGAAGCTGCCAAAGGTGATGATGATCTACAAAATTAAATGACTGGGGAAGTTTAACAGTTTATATACAGACACAAAGTCTCTATCTAGTATAGAGTTTTACCTGACATAATTATGACCAGATAAATCATAATGAAGCTGCAAATCATGCTTATTGCCTTTTAGCCTGCATAATATAGTGGATTGCAGCTGTGATGAATCATTAGGTAGGGATCTATGTAGAAGTTTCTCTTCATTTCATGAAAGACTTGAAATATTTTTGTCTGCTTGGGCTTTCTTCTGTTGATATTATCTTGCTTTAACTGTCCTTGAAAGCACGCTTAAAATAGATGATTCATGTTGTAAACTGCTGGAGAAAATATTGGTGTAGAAATGACAAAGGAAGGAAAGAAGTACAAATAGTGACAGGATAATGAATACACATTCTTGCAGTTATGTGGACATTTATGATGTAGAGCAGCTAAGTCTTGTTTCAAGTAATATTTTGACCAACATGGTCACATGCTGCAATGTCTATTATAGGAGTCATGTGTGCTTGATCCTAAGCCAAATGCCACTGAAATATGACTGCTGACTAAATGAAAAGTAAGACATCGTGAACTGTGTCAATGAATAGGTGATTGAAATGGACAGGCAGCATCATTTATAGGATTTTAAATATGGTGTGGTGATGTTTAACAAGGAAATATTCACTCAACAATGCTCATGGTTTATTGCCTGCTTGCTTCCTTTCTGACCTACCTTCACCACTTCCAGGATTATGATAGCGTATTTTTAAAATGCAACATTTTTCAATATAAGATATTTCAAGATAAATGTCTGGGAATCATCACACATTATTAGCCATTATGATAAAGCTAAAGAACAGTTTTGATTATATTTGTGAACTATTAACACTTGGAAAACGTTACTTTATGGCAGTAGAAGTTGCCACAATGCCTTGTATTATCTTTGACTACTATAGTTATAAGTCAGGTCTGCTCTCATCATATATATTGCATACTTTGAAACATATGCAATTTCCTCAAATAATGAGATAGGTAGCATTATGTTTTAACATTTTAGAACAGAGCTTTTAAAGTCTGTATTGCTCAAAATGACTAAGTATGTGCATGGACTCAAGTTCTTGCTGGTATCGATTTCAGCCTTGAACTCCTGTGTCAATTTCACAGACTTAAAACAAAGGAGGAACTCACAATATGGTTGCTCCCTTAAAAGCAGAAAGAGATGGTGTTTCTCTCCATTACTTGAAAATTTCACGAAATGTCTAAGAGGTCCAGGTTTGGTGAAAATCAGCCAAGAGATTAGGAAGTTACTCAGAGCTGAGAAGATGAACGTTTACCCTTAGGTCTCAGAAAGCCATACTAAAAAAAGGCAAGAAGCTCTGCTGCCTTGAAGTTTACATAAAGAATCATATGAGTTAGTCACAAATAGGAGAAAAATAGTGAAAAAGGATAGGGTCAAAGTACAGCTCACTGGAATGTAGGTTAGTAATTGCCAATAAGGACAGCTACTGATCTGCTCCTTTCCTCCAATCCTTTCTTCTCTCAAAGAAAAGAGCAATTCCCATGCTTCTTTAAATGTAAGGATTGTATTTGTCTAAGAGACCTGCTGTTTCAGGCCCAGAAATATTCCAGAAATGGTGGCTGCAAAAAGCAGTGTTAATAGGTTTGGGTTTGTACGTCTTGTCTGATTTCTTGGTAGCCTCAGTGACACTTCTGATTTCAAGTGAATTTTCACTTCAAGAACGTTCATTTCATGGCTGTCCTTGTTCTGGTCTTCAAATTTATACAATAGTTCAATTACAATAGTCTCATTACAGTAGTTGAGATCTTAAGAGAGCATTTAAGAATCATTACTTTCTAGTTAAGTTTAGTTGACTCCAAACTGTGACATGAGAGCACCAAAGCCTTTCAGCTGTCTCAGAAGTTGTTGCCACCTTGCCTGAATATTAAAGGCACAGAGCCCAACACGTCTTTCAGAAAGAACCAGTATTTCTGTTGCCCTTCAGATAAGGCAGAGGTATGGAGCCTTAGACACCTTGTAAATAGACTGGAAAGCCTAACTATGTCTAATGTTAAACTTTAATTCTGCTTCACCAGGCACACTACCCCTGGCTAATGAATTGCAGCACAGCTCCCTGCCAGGGTTACTGATGGATATACATGGTGTAATTTAGGCTGCTTACTTATTCGGTGCACTTTGTGACCTGATTCATCAACTGGCTCTTGTATCTTGTACTGGGTGCATGGATGAGGGAAGAGCAGAAATTATGTCTATTAGAGATTTATGATGAAGGTGACTTTCTTGAGGTTATAAGCTAGGTAATTACACTGTAAGAGAAAGCATTAAAAATATGATTCCACACTGTAGGAGCATCCGTGGACGGCAGGGAGAGGGAACTCTGCCAACTTGAGACATTCTAGAACATGTGGTTTTATTGCAAGGGTCGTGGGTAAAAAGGGCCTTGCCTTCAGCCACCAGCCTCGGCTGAAGGGAAGTCCCAAAGAGTGAGGGAGAGAGAGGACAAGAGGGTAAGAGGTAAGAGGGGAGAAAGCAAGAGAGCCAGAGAGAGGTGGCAGGGGTTGAAGCGCAGGGGCAAGAGAGCTAGAGAGAGAGCATCAGAGAGGAGAGCCAGAGAGAGAGCAAGAGAGGAGGAGAGTCAGAGAGCGAGGTCTTTGTTACAATACATTATATCTCCTTTTGTGTTGAATATTCTAATTTACACTAACCAACCAGTACATGACACAAAACCCTATAGAATCTACATATAGCCTATAAGAACTACTACATTACCATAGTGTGTTATATTTTAAACTCTAAAAACTACTCTTTAGACTATTCTCTTTTGCTACATTGACCTTTGGATTCCTTAGCCAGCAGAAGGGTATTGTTCAATCAAGAGGGATTCTCCTTCAGCTGGCTAAACTATTATTTTCAGGTTACATAGTAACTAAGGCTCAATATCCTACAACTCAAAGCAAGCTTTCATTTCTATTTCGATTATAGGTTTCATATTTTCAGAATCTTTTGCTAAGCAATCATATTTGTAAGGTTTCCCTGATTCATCTTCCCCAACACCACATAATAAATACTAACATCACAGACACCTTATAATAGCTCCAAGGCATAGATCAAAGTATTTCTGGACAATTTCAAGCAGTTATTCCTCAGATCTGTTCGATATTCCATAATGGAACACTAAAGCGGCAATAGGGTGTGAGACCAATAGCATATGATAGCTGTAGAACATAAGAATACAACCCAAATAAAATTAATGCAGTCCCTCCTGCTTTTTGCTTAGGAGAAAGAAAAGGCTTATCATATGTATCAAGACAGAGTTTATTAACATTCTGTTGCCATAAGGAAAGTCAAGAGATATCCTTTTACTACTTGTCTTTTATGTTAGAAAATTATATTTTCCTCAGAACGTGGTCAAATATTAGACATAGGTGACATTCCTTTAAAACAAAAGAGGTACTTTATGTCTTCCTCAGCTACTGCCATTCTTCATCCTTCAGTTTCAGCTAGACACAAAGATTTCATGCCTTAAAGACTGGAAACTCTGAATTCTATAAATATTTATGGCTTGGTTTTGTTTTTTTCCTTTTCTTTTGGTGTTTAGAAAATGTTTTAATCATGACTATCTTCCACTTAGCTTAATTATGAGATTACAATGTCTGTTTGCCATTAACCAATAAGCTGACAATTCTTTATAACATTAAATAGTATGATGTTAATATACATCTAGTTAGACCACAGTTACCTCTATTATCAATTTTTTCCTTTTGTTGTGAGGGATGGTTAGCACGAAAACAATATCCATAGGAGAGCCAGCTCAGTTGTCAGCCTCAGTGAAGGCTGGCAAGGTCTCAGTGTAGCACACAGACAATAATGGGCTGAAATCCCTTTTGCATTTCCACTTGACACATTTTTCTTTTGTTGATCTTTCATTCAGCCTTCAAAGACTTCAAAGGACATTGGCTTTTTTGGTCTCCTATCTTCCCATCTTATCTTCATTGCTAGTATCAGAGATCTCCATAATTGTCTGTTAAAAAGATCACTCTTTCATTGTCTAGAGAACGGTTCAGGTATTTAAGGAAGGTCTTTGAGAATTACTGGAATAACAACATTCCCACCTAACTCAAAAATAAGTGATGTAGATGTTCAAAAATTACTCTCAGAATGTACATATGAAGAGATCAAAAGTTTATCTTCCCTCAGAAAAAAAAAAATCAACAATTTGCTAACCAAAACTCATTTGTGCCTGGTTTATTCCCAATCTACCCTTCTCTTGACTAACTGCAAACTATCAGATATCAAACACATGTACAACATCTGAAGCAAGAAGCCTTGTTGGTAATTGGGATGTCTGGATACTGTGTCGTTGATCATAATCACATCCAGTGGGCTTCCTCTCTGCTCCACTCAGAAAGAAAAAAGTTTTAAACACCCTACTGCAGTGAAACAGTGGCCAGACTGCTGCTACATTTTACTTACTTAGGAAATATTATGTATTTACTTAGGACATAGCAGCTACTCAGAACAAGTATTTGTATAAACTAGTATTGCAAATTACCTAGGCAAATATAACTGTTTAATAGTCACATTCTGTTCACGTGAAAGTGTCAAGGTGTCAGTAAAATATCTCTTTCTACTTCCTTGACTTAGTTATCAAAAAAATTCATGCACAAGGAAGTGCATTGTTTTTTGTCTAAGCATATAAGACTAATGAAAGTCATTCTTGTCTTAAACACTGAAACAGTTGAATTTTGCTTTTAGTCACACCCTATACCAGAGGAGAATACTAGGAACAAATAAATGTAATTTCCAGTGCAGCTTAAAACAGATTAGTTACAACCAATATGACCACATTGCAAGTTACAAGTTGAACAGCTACATCTAGGAAGTGCTCCCATAACTGTAATATGCTGCGCAGGCCAGGCTGGGGTGCTGGGCATGCAGGTGTGTGCAGAATATCTAAAATGCAAGGATGATGCAAAGAAGTACCTAGACCTGGAATGATAAAGAAGTTGGAGAAAAAAAATACTGAGAATGCAGTCTTTGTTTTAGGACCATCCTGGCCTGTGTCTTTGGCTTCCCTCATAAGTCTCCTAAAAATTCCTGAAGCCTCATTCCACTATGAGAAAAGATTTTCTGAAACTGGAGAGAGGCTGTGATGGTGGTATGTATTCTGAGACAGAATTTGTGTTTCAGAATTTGGTGTACTACTTTTACAATTGATTTTACCTGGATTAATACTCTTCTACAGAAACCAGCTTTCACACGAGATTTTGCAATCCAATGAGCTGCATATGCTGCAGAACACTCAACTCTGGAGGGGTCTTTTCCAGAGAATGCACCTTCACCATGGGCTCCCCAGCCTCCACACCTATCAACGATGATCTTCTGGCCAGTCAGTTCAGCATCAGCTTGAAGGACAAATAACTAAATTTTTTCACAAGACACAATAGCTCATCCAATCCCCTGTTAGGTTATAAAGTACAGCTTTCTTTTGTATTTGTCATGCATGTGACTGTTCACAGTCTTCACATTACCATGCAACTGCTTAATGAAAGAGCTCAGTAGGTGGCTGGAGTACTCTTCAGAAATGTACTAAGCCATCTGTGCTGCAGTCACTTTTGAAAACCTTTAACAATGCAGCACAACTGTAAACATGATAAAAAAAGAATGTTCCCTTCAAATCAGCAATTATGAAATACTCTCTCTGGGTTACTGGTCAAAGTCTTCACTCAGCAACACTTAGATGAAGGCCAAGAACTTAGAGAGACAAAGACAGATCATATATGATCTGTCAGCTCAATTTTGTCACCACAAGAGTACTGAGAAATTCTAGCTCAGTTCACATTAATGGTACAGTGCTGACACAAGTGATAGTACACTTCCTTCTTCTTTCTTCCTTCCTGTGCCTCTGATAACGGTCCCAAATTCTTGCATAGATTTTGTCTGCCTCCTACAACTTTATGAGTTGATCCAACTTAATCAAGAGAGATATACTGCCTCTGTCAGATTAGTAAAGCTGGCAACTACATGCTGATAAATTAACTCCGGAGTGCTGAGAAATTCCATCCTGAAAGAGGATAAATGGCATTAATCCACTGTTTTAAAATCTCCAAATAAGTAACATGGGAGCAAAGCCAACATTTATTTCTCAATTAAGCGGTATCCCTTTGTAATAGATGTGATTATAAATTCGTGCAATTAAAACATAGAAGGAAGTTATAGCAGATGATAGAATGTATATTTTCTATAACCCTGTGAGTATAAAAAGTAACCTTGATTCCCGGACTGGGATGGGCGTTCACCAAATACCAGGACATGCTTTGTATACAATCTAACATCTCAATTTACACCAGAAAGGAGGGTGGCTTGCCAGGATGGAGCTCCTTGAGCTAATCAGATCTTGGGCACCCGGACCATCAACCCACCATCAACGCACCATCAACACATCGACACCCATTCCGAGGGTGGACCCTGCATTTGACGACATCATCATCTCAAAGGAGGATTCCTGGAAGGTCCTTTCAGACTCGGCTCAGCACCAGGAAATCTGTTCAGGGTTCATCATCAAGTGAAAAGACTGGGTTTGAATTTGAAAAACACAATACCTCTGCTGCCGGGAGGCACAAAATACAGTATAAGAACTCAGACTCAAACCCCAGCAAATCGTGGAACAGTGCGAGATAGCAACCCTGCTGTCAGTCGGCTGTTTCACCCAACATTCGAATGTTGTTCCCTGTGGCTGTCCCAGATAGATTTAAAATGGAAAAATAAAACTTATTATTTTTCTGTCCAATTGGCTGGTTGATCATTTATAACACCTTCATTATCCCAGAGCAATTAAAAGCACACCTCATAGTTTTAATCCTTTTGAACTCTTTACACAAACTACACAGTTTTGTGTAATGTAACTTTTTACAATTTCATAGCAGTGGCTTTCTTATCTAGTGCCAACACCTGGAAGCAGAACATATGTCAAATTCTAATGGCTATTGATACTTAGTATGTTAAGTCTCCCTTGAAATTTGTTCAGCTTTGTGAATAATTGCGGAGTAGATATCAGATCGATTTTTATTTCTGGTTTTGATTTTTACTGTGGAAGTGAAGAGATACTTCCAGCCAGCCATTTTAGCACATAACTTAAGAACTGGGTTTTCTTTATTTAAAATAGTTTCTGGAAGCAAGACAAAGATCCAGGAATGTGTACATGTGGCTCTCTGAGCAGGTGTAGCTTCAGTTTAGGTGACAGGTGTCCAGTAGGAAAGCTCCAGTAGAAATAACTGAAGCTTCCTTAAAAAGGCAAAGACTTTTTGGTTAAAGGTATACCATTCCATTGCACTACTGTTCAAGAGATCATTTACAAACATGTGGTGGAATCCAAATCTACATAGGCTGTTATTTATTAAAATACCATACCTTAGGACCCTTTCTACAAACTTTTCACTTGGAAGGAGATCATAAAACAGTGCCCTCATCAAGGTACTCTTCTGGAATGACTTTTTTAACAACTTTCTCCTTCAGCTCATTTTGCACTTGCTGTAGCGGTATGTCCGGAGTATGATTTACTGAAACCACAAGTGTGTGCACTTGGATGCACTCCAGTGCACCATTGCATTCCTTGTATTCCATTGTGACCTAGTGAGGAAAAAAAAAAAAGGACAGTAAACACTCAGGGCCAAAAGCACCTGTCTGAAAGCTGAAAATGAACCTCACAGTTATTTTCTGCATCTAAAGATGAACAGAGGAAGGGAAATGGGATGAAAAATGACGGATTGTTGTCAATGCTTAAACTCACTGTAGGAAAGTAAAAACACTACCAAACTATGGGATATTACACGTATTGCCACAGAGAAGTAAAATAACGAAAAAAAGCTACAAAATCCCATTATTTTAGCAATTGATGCTAATCAACCTGCTTTGCTATGTTAACATAACTTCAAATTGTAGATTAGCAAAGTAAAGCCAATATAAATTTTGGAGACCCCTGCTAAAATGAACAACTCTGGATCATATGATAGGCTCTATCCTTTACTCCCTTCTACATAGCTTTTATGCATATGCAAGTATAAACTGGCATTGCTCCATCCTTAGTACCCATTTCCTTAGAGACTAAAGTGGTCTCTCTACTTTCCCACTCTTCAAACATGCTTGAATAGATACATCATAAATCATGTTGACATGTTGACATGTTCTGTACACTCCTAACAAGAGGCAGAGACACAGTCCATGTTGTATAACTCAGTGCACTTGATCCACACTAAATAACAGAAATTAAGACTAAAACACTTGGCTGTCCTGGAAATACCATATGTCTGTTTTGCCTTTCCCGTCCTGCAGGTTTCACAGCCCAGAAAACAGAGAACTTAATGTCTTTGAAAGAGCCAAAGTGCATTGCTCTTACAGTAGCCTCAGTGACTAATCCACTGAGTGCAGCAACACAGCTGTCAGCAGCTGGTAATTATTCAGAAAAAAAATGCAAACCTGATTGTTGATAATTTGTTAATGTTCCTTATCTCTAGGGGAAAACAAGGAAAATACAAGTATTGTTTTGAAGAGACCTGCTGAGACACTGATAGAACAGTTTAAACAAACACATGTGTTATACACAAACGTATCTTATGAAACTTACATCACCCTGGAAAATGAGAATGACAGTACCATTTTTGACAAACATAAATTCTCATATAGTAGCAGACAGGGTAAATTATTTCTGTTGTTTCTCACCCTTACACCTGACGCATCTCTTACAAACCTGTGTTTTCCCATCTGGTCTGACCCAGGGCCATGTTCCATTCCATTCCAGAACCCTTATGCTTGCAGTCAGTTTGTGTACCAGGAGGACTATTAAGGGCTTATATTCCTCAGTTTCATCAGTGGCATAGCCAAACATCAAACCCTGCATTAAAAATCAGGAAACTGCATTGAAAAATGGGGAAATGAGCCATCCATTTCTATGTTCTCTTTCCATTCTACACCTGTCTTTGCCTCATAGTACTTCAGGATCACTCAATATTAGCAAGAGACAGCAGTAACAGGCAGAATGAATACCACTCACATACAACCAGCCTGAAATAATATTTATGTGCAAAAATTACAGCCACAAGAGGGGCTGGTTCCCAAGAATGGTTCTGCTTGACACATTCATAAGAACACACTGCAAAGGCTTCGTTAACATAAATCTCATCAAGACTGCTCAGTCTTCTCCCCACACATGACACAGAAATTGTTACCAGGCTAAAGGCCTTGAAAGATCAGAAACTTGGCGACTAACAAAGATCTTAATTGTAGCTCTATCCTGTTAAGGCCACTGAATATGGAGAAAGCCCCTTTCCTTGAAACGGGTGAAGTCTGTGATATATTTTCACACTTCTGGTGATTAAGAGAGTGCACTGTGCTCAACTGCTGATTCTTGCAATTTGCACAATAGTTTTTAAGAAAAGGCTCCAGTCCATTGTAATTGGAACTGCTGGTGCTTAAACTAGATTTGAGTAAGTGCCTGGAATTACCTGATCCCCTGCTCCAGCGTCATCACCAGTCTCACCGTAGGGGTCAGCTTGCTTGATTTCTTTACATTGTTGTTCTAGGGCCACTAAAACTGTGTAAGTCTTATAGTCCAGTCTTAGTGAAAGAAGTTGTAGAGAATTCACAAATTCACAAAAACTAAAGAACTTTTTAAGGATTATCTAGTTATCTTGGCTAAAACTTTTAGAATTCTGTGCATGTAAGCTTCCTATACTACATTTTTATTACTAGCAGAAGCAGACAATCAGCACATTTAACAGTTTCAGGATGTGTGTTGGTTAGTGCTATTAGGTCAAACTTGAGTTCTTGAGAGGTGTAATCCTACAAGCTACCCTGCCAAAGCTTGTTATGCTCATTATGATGTTGCTTATTATGACATTCCTTTTTTTGACTAGGGTTCAAACCGTTTGGGTATTAAACCTGGTAGAGGAGTATGGGAAATGTTACCAGAAACTGGTATTCAGTTTTTCTTGTAGTATGTTCTAGGATTCAATTGAATTAGAGAAAAAAGTATGCATCATACATGAAAAGGGAAGACTGAAGGGGAGTAGTGATGTAAGTAGTTCAGCTGCTGAAAGCAAACTCCTTTGGGATACATGTAAAAAATAAATAAAGAATTCCTTTGGTGTGAACTTCCAGTGTCATAGGCTTGTGTACCCCAAGGACAAGGAATATCAGTGTTAAAGCTTTCATTGTACAACCCTGCAGATGAAACTGTCTTCTGACATTTGTCCGAATACTAGCTGTTCTGCATCAGAAAAGCAAGCGATACCTGACACTTTCAAGAATAAGTCTTTTACAAGTATGCCACCTTAATATAGCTCCTTCACTATCATCAATGAGAAATACATATCAACAATAGGTTTGAATCTTCTCCCAGGCCTGGACACACACTTCATTTTATTCTTCAGAAGACCATAAACACATGACTTCGGTGACATGCAGAACAGACCCATGAATGAACACATATAGGATCTCATTAGAGAATCACAGAAAATCACAGAATATTCTGAGGTGGGAGTGCCCCACAAGGATCATCAAGTGCAATGCTTAAGTGAATGGCCCATACATCATTTGAACCCACAATCAGTATTATCAGCACCAAGTATCTCACTCACTTTTGGAAGAGTCACCATATCCTATCCTCTTAAGAATCCTCTTACAATTTGTTGATAATCTACTATAGCCTGGGATGAGATCTCTCCACAGAACAAAATCATTCCAGTTTTTGCCACACACTCTGGAGAAAATATGTCAGGAAAATGTCAGAGATTTACTTAGTCTATTTTACAGTTAAACAGAGATCCTGAAGATGATTCTGTGAACAAAGGATTAATCACAGGGGAAACTCAGTGTAAAGACTTAGCACATTTATGGGTCTCTGCAATGACTCTACTCTTCAGCTAATATGAGCATTTAAAAGCCTGCATGCATTTGGGGACCCATCATAGCCAATTATCCTATCTTCACATTGGCTAGAAGCAAATGTCTATAAGAACAGATCAAGTATGTAGGGCTGTTTCTCCAAATACAAGAATTTCAGCTCAGTGTTTTCCTGAAGCCAAAGGAACATAATTTATTAACAGATGGTATTACCAGTCTTCGATATATTTTTGTTACAGTAATTTACCCAGTTGTCCTTGGCAACCACAAAAACTTTTAGCTTCTACAAGATCCTGGAGCAAGAAGCTATGCAACTTCATTAGAGATTTTGTGCAGAATCATTTAATATTTTACATTGTTATTTTTGTTGTTTTGTTGTTTGCTTCAAGAGTCCATCTGGTCTGCAAACTTTTCTATTTCATGTAAAAATATATACAACAATATGATCTACTAGGTCTGTGTAATCATGTCACACCTGTTTCTCACATCTCTTACACACATTTTTCCTTGACATTTTTGCAGCATTCCACGGTTACCATCTTCATCTTTTCAGCAGTTTTAGAAGCATAACTGCCTAAAGTATTGAAATACAAGCTTCATCAAGTCTAACATATATGCTAAATCCTCTCCTCACATCTCACTGCTCACATCTGTGCACCAACGATCACATGAGATATTTCAGATGAAAAATATTATATCACTGTGTTTATGAGATGCAGCTAGTCCTCTGTGCTGTTACTATGGCCTTGGTGGCTTGTTCTAGAAATAAAATCACTGCATTTGGAAAGCTCTTTAGGTACATTCCTTTTCTGGGTCTATTTTTCTGTGGCAATCCAGCTCATTCCAATTTGGTAACAAGTTCATAGCCTCTATTGCTAGTGACAACATCCATGCATAGTCCTAATGGAAAGTCACACAAAATAGCAAGCCACTTTGATCAGAATCACATTCAAATGAACTTATCCTCCTGTGAACAAAGGGCATCGCCCTAATTACTCTGTGAAGTCATGTAATGAATTACATGTCATTACATTGACATGTATCTTTCCACACTTCACTTTTTTCCTGATTTTCTTCGATTCCTCGGTAACATTCACCCTGACAACTCTACTTTTCCATGATACCACCTGGTGTACTTCTTACATTTCATAATTTTTAATTTGCGCTGGAGTACTACGTCTTTCCTTTATTCGGTTCAATTTTTGCAGCTTTTTTTCCTGCTTTTCCTTCTCTTCTAAATCAGATTGCCACAGTCCCTACTGACTGTGCAAGTCTTGACTGGCAGCCAGCTATTGGAGAAATTTTGTAACAGGAGACATTATATCAACATTGATTACATGTTGTACTTCATTAATCTGTTTTTCTATCTGTATTGTACTTACCACAGGCAGCCTTGGCATCTGGATCAATTCTGAGATGAGCATCTAGAACAGCATCACTTATCTGATCACATAGCTTATCTAGAAGATAAAAATAAGACAAATATCACTCTCTTTTTTTGTGATTTAAAAAAAAATGGATTTCTCAATAGAATGTAATTTGCAGTGGTCTAGAGACTTCTGGTTTTTGGACATCTGCCAAGAATCAATTTTATCAACTTGCTTCCTGAAAGGTACCTCTTACCCTGTTTTCACTCCTCTCTGCAAGTCAGTTTTGACATTTACTATCACCTGTACAGGCCAGCAGCCTCCTTGGTGGGGGACAATTAAAAATTCCTGCAAAGGCATCTGAAATAATCAGGATAAGTTCATAATAATAAAATACTCTTGCAGTAATTTTGGAAGAACTATTTAAGCTAAGACATTTCTTTAGCAGTTTTGCACTCTTCTCTTTTATTTTAAACTTTGTGTTGCAATTTCTGTGTATATTACCTGTTTTGATCCACATCTTGTAACTGTCAGAGGTCTGCAAGTGTTTATCCCTAAACATCCCTTCTGCAAGTGTTTATCCCTTCTGCACCTTCAGTGCAGACCCCTGAAACACCATGTGTGAATTCTTTTGGATGACAAGAGGAATTGTTATCCCTGCAAAAGGGTACAATTATATTGAAGTCTGCTCCTACAGTCATGCACTCCTATCTGGCTTATTCAGGTTCAGAAAACCTCCTGAAAACATTCTCACAGGGTCAAGCATTGGCTCTTCACAAGTTTTTACAGTTACATTTCTGAGGTGCTGGTCATTCTGTTCCAGGAAAAAAGCACTGGAGAAACAAGGTTTTACCTATACTGTCTTTAGCACCTATGATCTATTTTCCAGGTAAGACCTGAGTATGTCAAATGCATTTGGTTTGTTAAAAGTTAATGAATAATTTAGGGGACAAATTGGGGTTGTCTCATCAGGATAACTGAACCAGTGCAAGCAATCCATGTTATTACTTCAAAAGCTGAGAGCCTGTCTGCAAAACCAACATGAGGAACAGGAATTAATTTTCACCCACCATCATTACAAAAAAAAAAAGCCATCCAACTATGTTCAGCCATACAGATACATAGCTGGCTCTACAACATCATCTGTATTAGTGAGCCAGGTGCCCACATAGTTTGTAGCAATCTGTGTAATCATATGTGTAATTGCCAATTGAAAATACCATCTCTTGAGGGCCCACAGAGAAAATTAATGGAGAAGCATAACTGAATGTCCACCTTAAATTACTTATTTACTTTTACATATAATCTGGCCTGGAAGCACACAAACATCAGGTTGAAATTTTAAGTGAAAAGGACAGTTGTTCTGTATTCCAAAAAATCTGTAATTCAATGCAAGGTTTAAGTATAAACAGAATTTCAGTATGAGAACTCTAATTATCTTTCATCACAATCTAAAAGCAAGGAAAAGGGAGAAATGCTAACAGGTAGTTTTGATGAACTACTGTGCCGCCAATAGCACCACACTCAAATACAAATCATAACCAAAAGCAAAGCATGAGTGCTGAAAATACAAGAGGGCCTTTTATTCACACAGGCTACAGTGGTCTCAATGGCTTAATGAGATTTTCTTATGGAAGTGAACAGGTTGCTTCTTCACTGACATAATTTTCACAACATGAATCAGCAATTTCTGTACTTTTTACACTTTATTTTCCCCAAACAAGCTAACAGTAAACATCTAACTGCATTTCTTAATAATTTGTGAAGTAAGTTCAACAATTTAGAGGTTTGGAAAAAAGCAAAACAAAAACCCCACCATCTTGATAACTGTAAAATCCTGTCTTCATCTTTTTGTGCTGCATTATTTCCCACTTTAAACGTTATCTTCCTGAAATTTATTGCTACAAGGTAAAGAATTCCAATCAGTTCCATAAGTTATATTTCACCTTCACTGGTAAAAATTGACCACTGATTGAAGACATGAGGACATAAGATGAAAGGCAGAAGCAACATGTGGTCATAATTTCAGACCCAGAAGTCATTTGTGCAAGCAAGCATAAAATCAGGAATGCCACGTCACCAGGCCAGCTTGATACTCTGAGGTAACCTGAGTTCTGAAGATTGAGAAACTCATTCACACCAAAGGCTCAACCAGGAATGGCATAACCTTTAACCACTGGTAAGTTTTATTGCCTATGTGCACCATTACAACCTGCAGTGCACTGTTTCACAGTGAACAAGTGGCAGTTCAAGATATGGTGCCATGTGCTGCAGAGATTTCAGAGCTGTTCATTAGGGGCAGGGCAGATCAGCTAGTGTAACCGGTCTCACACTGTATCATTGCCCTCTAATGAGTAAGAATATGGATACACAAGAAAAAGTCACCTCAAACCTTTAGTGTTTGACACCTCTCTTTATGTATCTTTTTTTTCTTCTTTTTTCTTTTTTTCTTTTGGTCTTTTCTTCTACTGTGGAAAAAGTAAGAAGTAATGCTAGCTTTACTCTTAACATTAAAATGCTCCATTTGAAAGTACTACCTTTACTGTAAATTTGAGTCATTACTGTGTGTCTTGGAGGTCCAAACTTCCTCCAGCAACTCAGTTGCCATAGCTTCTAGATAAATATCATTGCAAACAAAGCTGTATGACAGGTAGCTGAATTTAGTGAGCCATTAGAGCTGAAGCATTGTCTTGCAGTTCAAGGCCTGGAAAATACAATGATTTTATGCATCCTAAACTTGTTGTCAACTTGTGTTACCAAAAACAATATGACAAATAGACAAATGCAGTATTACAGCAGTATCTGGAATGCAGCTCTGATGGAAATAAGTGCTTAATATTCCAAACATTTGGGAGAATCAAAATTCAAAGATCACCTATAATATACATCTGCATAAAGTACTACTTTTCTTCATTACAGAATAAAAAAAATGGAATTGCAACACTAGTACACATAGCAGTTCCACTTCTACCTGTAGACTGATCCATGATTTTCTCAAGCAAAAGTTTAAAGATATCTAAGTCAGATTATACTGCATGCTAAACAAATAAGACAAATACTAGTCAAGCAAAGACACTAATCCAAAGTCTATTCAAAACAATTAATTTGTTTTTTCTTTCCTCCATTGGGGGAGATATCACTGAACTTTCATGTGATAGCATTCTTCTGTGTGAGCATCAATAAAAGCAAAGATACAATCAGCATTTTTACTTACTAGAATGTCCTTCAGCAACAGATTCTGAGGCAAAAATAAATTGTTTTTTCTTTTTTTGACATGTTTTGGTATCTTTAGCAGGTCCTCAAGTGAGAAAGGACCAAAGCAACTGGGCTACAGAAGAAACACAGGCAGAAGGTGAAGGGCAAAAATAATATCTTACTGCAAACAGCTGGTGTCATTGCTCCTCCCTGTTTGCTCTCCAAAGGTTCAATAAATGAGACTGATCTGTGTGGCTTTTACAATGCACTGCTACAGAGACTTTTTTCCTAAGACTTCAATGTGGGTAACATCCTAAACTGTGCAGAAGTGTACCATTATGAAAGGAATGTGAACATAGCTAACCCAAAGTTCAGTGCTCCTGCAGATTTTCCTGAGCATCCATTCTTACTCTTTATTCTAAATATTAACTGAAAGCATTTTAAGATATTAACACAGAACACAGATTTTATTTGAATTTGTAGGAGTAAATGATGCAGGGAGGGAGCAACTGGGATACCAGCACAGGCTGGGGCTGACCTGCTGGAAAGCAGCTCTGTGGAGAAGGACCTGGAAGTCCTGGTGGACAACAAGCTGTCCATGGGCCAGCAGTGTGCCCATGTAACCAAGAAGGCCAATGGGATCCTGGGGTGCATTAGGAAGAGCATTGCCTGCAGGTCAAGGGAGGTGATCCTGTCCCTCTATTCAGCCCTGGTGAGGCACATCTGGAGTGCTGTGTCCAATTCTGGGCTCCTCAGGACAAGAGACACAGAGCTTCTGGATCAGGTCGAATGGAGGGTGACAGAGATGATGAGAGGACTAGAGCATCTCTCTTAAAAGGAAAGGTTGAGGGAGCTGAGCCTATTCAGCCTGGAGAAATGAAGATTCAGAGGGGATCTTACCATTGCATAGAAGTATCTGAAGGGAAGGTGTCAGAGGATGGATCCAGGTTCTTCTTGGCGTTGAGCAATAGGACAAGATGCAATGGGCAGAAACTGATGCACAGAAAGTTCCACTTGAACATGAGCAAGAACTTCTCTACAGTGCAGGTAACTGTGCATGGGAACAGGTTGTGGAATCTCGGACTAGGTATCCTCCAGTGATCCCTTCCAACCTTACGTATTCTGTGATTGTGTCTTACAAAATATTCTCATTCAACAAATACTCCTTAGCTGGGTATGCTCCTATTTCAACCTTGAATGTAAAAGGAAAAAAAATACATACAAAGAAAAGTCAGTTTTTCTGAGTGCTGCATCAAGATTATAGAAATATGGCAAAAGATAAACCCTCTGGTTTATCTGCCATCTCAGCATTCCAGCTGGTCCTGGAAGATCAGAGGGGCTGGGTGTGTTATAAATGATTTTCAGCCAATCTGATATCAAAGATTTTATTTTGCCATTTCCAAAATCAATCTGAGACAGCCACAATAAAATTGAACAACATCGACTGAATGCTGGGTGAACAGAGGAACAGCAACAATGGTGCTATTCCACCTCGTCCACAGATGCTGGCTTTGGGAGTCCAGAATTTATCAGAATTTATACAGTTTTTCTGCCTGGAGGTGAGTCCATTGTGTGTCCTGGTCCAGTCTGCATATTCATGTGTTTCTTTCCTTCATGGTTTGGTTTTGAACAAATTTCCTGGCAGTGTGCAGGGTCTGAAAGTTGTTCCTGGAACCGGGCATTGGGATGGTGATCGGGTCAATCTCCAGGTTCCTCCACCTAGATTGGTATCAGGCACTGATCGACCGTGAAGCACAGAGTCCTGAGCCATCTCCTGCTCAGCCTTCTCCTTTCTGTTGCAAATTCTGGTTTTGCCCTGCTATTTCACAGTTGTTAAATAGGCCTCAATATTCGGAGACACCTTTTGCAGCTTTTGGGAATCAGAACTTACATGACAAATTCCAAGGTTATAACATACAATATTTTAATACACGAATTTATTTACTACATCTACCATAGGTGCATCTGGGCTTCATTTCTGATTGTAAACAACTCAGCACTGTAATTCTTGTCATGTTCAGTGAGATCCCAGATGCCAAGATACTGTGGGTCACTCCAGAAATCCAGCCATGTTGGTGATCCCAGATTCACAAATAGTGTGATTCATTAATTCAATGCTGGAAGTTCACTTGGCTCAATAAAAACTTCCACAAACACAGATGAACCAATAGTGTGGTTTTTAGAAACAATGGTATCCTGATCAGGCTAGATCAGCAGGAGGGGCCATGGCCAAGAATCCTGTTACTTGGTACCACCTTATATCACTGCCAACAGTGGGGAAAAGGGACTTTCTCATGGACTCCAGAAAGAAGGACATCTGTTTTTCTGGTGGAACAAAAAAGTGTGGTGGTGTGGGGAACCTGTCACACATTATTCATTGTTCATGTGGTGAGCGTATTTGCATGCAAATTACTTCTTTTCTTTATACTTTTGTTTTTACTATTGTTGCTGTGACTGTTCATTATCATACCTTATCCCATTGCTGTTCCCAGCAAATTAGTCTTGTCTCAACCCAACTTTCACCTTTTGTGCCTTCGATTCTCAACTGCATTCCTGGAGGGGAAGCCAAGCCAACTGCATGTGTTTGGAAGAGTCTGGGTGGGGGAACTGAGTTGGGGACCACCATTTCTAGACCACAACAAACAGGTTGTAAATTCCCGTTAGATTGCTGGTGATAAAAGCAGTAGACCTAGAAAATATAAGCATAGAGTGCTATGTACAAGTGTTCCAGGTGCTCCTGGATGCATGCTCCGATGCAGCTGGAAGCAGAAGTCTTACTAAAGAGGTGTCCTTCTTGGGGAGAAGAGCCAGCCCATAAACTGGTCTGTGAGGCTGAGGATTTCAAATGGTCATTTTCACTTTTGGGAGAAGTGAGGGTGAGACTATAGTCAAGTATCTGGTTACTTTAGTTTTAAACCTTGGGGGAGGGCAGACACTTTATACGTAAATGAGAGACATTCAGAACTACAAAGAGAAAAACGTGGGATTTGAGCAAAACGGAACAGAATCAGTAGTGTTACTCCCTCTTCCATTGCTGATTGCAGTGATAATTGTCATGCAGCAATAAGGGTCATCCAGCCTCTACCTGGTGACCTATCATTTCCATCAGGTGGCTATCATGCCCACATGATCCCTTCACTGAATATCCCCCAGCATATCTCATGTTTTCAGGTCTCATTCCTACATTATTGGTGCCCCAGCTAGAGTCACATCTTCAACTCAGAGCCTCCATCACACCTGCTCGTAATCAATTTTTTGGAGTATCCCTATAGGGCAATTCCTTATACCTCTCCTGAACACCTTTCATTTTCATCCATCAGACATTATGTGTAGCTGATGGATCATTATACATGTTTTTACATACCTGGCTATTATTAATGCAAAACAGTCAATATTAAAAGAACAACAGTGAAACAGTCAACTGAAAATTTCCAGAGCAGTGAGTGACCATCCGGAAAGGGTGTCCCTCCACTGATGCTCTCCATCCTTCTTCACCCATTCCAAGACACCATTTATTTCATCTGTATTATGATGGACAGTGATCAGAGCCTTTTATCCATTTTCATGGGTCTGTTTTAACAGTTGTGAATCATCATGCCATAACAACTGTAACATGTGACAGGATCTGGATAATTAAAGACACAATTCTAAAAAAAATACAAGCACAAATATTCAAGTGATTATTTTTATCTCCAGTAATATTATCTACAAATATATGTTTGCAAAGGGTTCACATAGAAATACATCCCTTTCCAAAATGTCCAAATGTAGTATCAGAAGTTGTCATAGATGTCCATCAGGACTCTGAGCCATTGACCATCCAGAGGGTAGTGGTCAATGGCTCAGAGTCCTGGTGGACATCAGCAACAAGTGGTGTCCCACAGAGGTCCATACTGGGACCAGTGTTATTCAATATCTTCATTAGTGACATGGACGAAGGGATTGTGTGCACTCACAGCAAATTTGCAGATCACACCCATCTGAGTGATGTGGTTGACATACCTGAAAGACTGGAAATCTTCCAGAGGGACCTGGACAGGCTGGTGAAGTGGGCCCATGCGAATCTCATGAGATTTAACAAAACAAAGTGCAAGGTGCTACACTGGATGAGGACAACTGCAGTGGATGAGAGGCTGGACATGACCCAGCCATGGGCACTCTCAGCCCAGAAAGCTAAACGTGTCCTGGGCTGCATCCAAAGCAGCGTGGGCAGCAGGGGAGGGTGGGGATTCTGCCCCTCTGCTCTGCTCTGGTGAGACTCCAGCTGGAACCCTGCACTCAGCTCTGGGGTCCCAGCACAGGAAGGACATGGAACTGCTGGAGTGAGTCCAGAGAAGGATCACCAAGAAGATCAGAGGGATGGAGCACATCTCCTGTGAGGAAAGGCTGAGAAAATTGGGATGCTTTAGCCTGGAAAAGAGAAGCTGGGGTTCCAGTACCTGAAGGGAATACAAGAAATATGGAGATTTTGGGCAAGAGCATGTAGTGATAGGTCAAGAGCAAATGCTTCTAAGCTGAAGGAGGGTAGGTTCAGGCTAGATATTAGGAAGAAATTCTTTACTATAAAGTGGTGAGGTACTGGAACAGGTTGCCCAGAGAAGTGGTGGGTGCCCCATCCCTGAAATCTTCAAGGCCAGATTGGATGGGGATTTGAGCAACTGGTCTAGTGATATGTGTCCCTGCCCACTGCAGGGGGGTTGGAACAGTCAATCTTTAATGTCCTTTCCAACCCAAATCATTGGGTGCAAATGCTTTGCACAAGTCCAGGTAGATGATGCCAGCTCTCCCCTCACCCATCACCTCTATAACCCCATTGCAGAAGGCCACCACATTCGTCAGGCATGATCTGCCCTTAATGAAGCCACATTGGCTGTCACTAACTGCCTCCTTATTTTCCACATGCCTTACCATAGTTTCCCTGGGGATTTCACCAGGCACAGAGGTGAGACTGACTGGCCTGTAGTTCCACACGTTTTTATTTCACAAGATCACAGAATGACAAAATGACTAAGGTTTAAAGGAATCTCAGCAGGGCATTTGGTCCAACCTTCCTGCTCAAGCAGGGTTATTCTAGAGCCCATGGCACAGGATTGCATACAGATGGCTCTTGAGTATCTTAACTGAGGAAGACCCAACAACCTCTCTGGGCACACTGTTCCTGTCTGTGATCACCCACATAGTAAGGAAGTTCTTCCTCATACTCAGGTGCAGCTTTTTTACTTGCTGGCTCTTATCTTATTTCTTGGCAACATAAAGAAGAGCCTCTGTCCATCTTCTTGGCACCAACCCATTAGATATTTATAGACACTCCTGGGGTTCTCCTCTCAGTCGCCTCTTCTCAAGGCTGAAAAGGCCCACCTCCTTCAGCTCTTCCCGGTAAGAGAGATGCTCCAGTCCCTTAATCATCTTTGTTGCCCTCTACTGGGCCTGCTCCAGGAGCTCCATGTCTCAGATTTGGATACAGCAATCACCAGGGCGGAGCACAGGGACAGCATCACTTCCTTTAACCGCTGACATGCTCTTCCCATTTTAAAAAGGGAATTTGTTTGAGGAAAATCAGTTGCTTCTGTAAGAGTCATGCTTTCCTTTGCCTCTTCTGTTGATGTTTTCTGGCCGGTGTAGAAAGCTCCGTCAGTGTCACTAGATTGAGGATGCTATTACAGAAAACAGAGATGTGAACTGGAAGGCCTTTTAAGGGCGGGATTACGGCTTCAGCCGCTGGACGCCCAGCGTCACGACCACTCACGGACATCCATCCCATTGTTTCCGAGAGCAATGTTCCTCCGCCCCCCAGTGGCAGCGGGCGGCTCCCGCCGCTCTGAGGGCGAGGGGAAGCACCGCCCCC